>PVLD010006583.1:0-52465 GCA_004027595.1 Dinomys branickii | reverse complement strand
TGTACAATATATGTAAAAGAATGTGCCAAGAAACTGGCCTTGGTAGTGTATGCCTGCAATCACAACACTTGATGTGGCTGAGTCAGAGAATCAAGAGTTCTAGATGAGCCTGGGGGATTCAAGGCGAGCCTAGACTCAGAAGATATTATCTGAAAAGAAATTTAAAAAAATTAGAACAAATCTTAATGAAAACCTGAGCATGGAGGCTGAAGCAGGAGGATTGTCACAAGACCAGCCTGAGCTACAGAGTAAGCTCAAGGCCAGCCTGAACTGCATAGTGAGACCCTGCCTCAAAAAGACAAGAAAAACCAAAAAAACAAAAAAAAAAAAAAAAAGAAAAAAGAAACTTAGCTAGTGAGTGCTTTCGAATCAGAACGTAAATACTGGACTAGGATTGAATTGCTTTCAGCATGCTGTATGTCAAAGTTTTGTGTAATAAACTATGTAAAGGTAAATGCTGCTTACCTATTGAACATTGATTTTCATTTTTCCTTTCAGGATGATACATACACAGAAAGCTACATCAGCACAATTGGTGTGGATTTCAAAATAAGAACTATAGAGTTAGATGGGAAAACAATCAAGCTACAAATCGTAAGTGATGTTTCGTTGGAAATTGTTTTGGAATGTATTACTTGTATGTGTATAATACACTAACAAAGATTTTATGTACAGGTTTTTAAGAACCAGGCATCTGCTGGGTGCTATGGCACATGCCTGTAATCTCAGCGCTTGGGAGGCTGAGGCAGTACGATTGCCTCAAGTTCAAGGGCAGCCTAAACTACATAGGGAGACCATCTTAAAAAAAAAATCAGGCCTGTATGATGGAATAGTAGAATAAGTGTTTAGACTGAAAGTACTTTCCTAGGATTACTTTTCTCATTGAAAGTTCTTACCTTCCTCCTTCCTTCTCTCCTCCCCTCCCTCCTTCCCTTCTCCCATTGGATCGAACCTAGAGCGTCTTAAGTTAAGCCTGTGTTCAACTTATGAACTATATACCTCATTGAAATTTCTTAAAGCAGACAGTTCATGTTTTTTTTTTTTGCGGTACTGGGGATCGAACTCAGGACCCTGTGCTTGGTAGGCAAGCGCTTATTCCACTGAGCTATATCCCCAGCCCCAGTTCATGTTTTTTAAGTCAAAGTTGGTCCTAGTTTTTTTTTTTTAATAGTGGTTCTCTTGAGTTCAAGTTTGTACTAAAGTGTTAACATTTTTTTGTTTTTTATTTTTACTGTGGTGATTGCTGTGGAACATTAGAAGTAACTGAGGAGAGCGTCTTCCTATGTGGCTTAGTTGAAGAAAACACATATTTAGTTGGGTCTTTTAACATTTTTTTTAGATATTATTTAACAAATCTTTAAAGGTAGAATTTTGTTGGGAGGAAACTTTTTTCGTAGAGAACAGGGTCTCACCATGTAGTCAGATTGGCCCTGAACTCACCATGTAGCCCATTGAACTCATGGTGATCCTCCTGCCTCAACCTCCTGAGTGATGGAATTACAGGTGTGTGCCACCATGCCTGGCAGGTGTACCTTTTTTAACATAGGCATTTCATGCTGAGAAATTGAGTGGTGTGTCTAAAGTTACTGGCAGAACCAAGTGATCCACAGCTCTGTCTTCAGTATGTTGTGTTCCTGTGCTGTCCTTGCCTTCATCCAGTCTCATGTCCCCAGTGCCTCATCAGTATTGGCAGTTGAATAGTTCAGTTGTGTCTCTTTAATATGACTGTGGGTACTGCCAGTGTGGCTATATCTGTGGTTTAAAAAATAAATCAGCTGGGCACGATGGCACATACCTGTAATACCAGGTGCATTGGAGACTAAGGCAGGAGGGTGCCAAATTTGAG
The DNA here is from genome assembly GCA_004027595.1 of Dinomys branickii. Taxonomy (NCBI): domain Eukaryota; kingdom Metazoa; phylum Chordata; class Mammalia; order Rodentia; family Dinomyidae; genus Dinomys; species Dinomys branickii. The sequence continues at coordinate 50,619 of PVLD010006583.1, read as the reverse complement.
CCCAACCTGGGCAGTTTAGCAAGAGTCTATCTGAAAAATAAAGTAAAAAAAGGTAGGGCATGGTAGTGTACTCTTTTTTTTTTTTTTTTTTTTTTTTTGCGGTACTGGGGATCGAACTCAGGACCCTGCACTTGCTAGGCAAGCGCTTATTCCACTGAGCTATATCCCCAGCCCGGTAGTGTACTCTTGTAGTGTCCTAGCACTTGGGACGCTGAGGCAGGAGGATTGCCGTGAGTTCAAGAGCAGCCTGGCTAGTGAGTTCAAGGCCAACCTGAGCTACATAGACAGACCTTGTCTCAACTCATCCCTGCAAACTAAAAAAACAAAAAGAGAGATGAAAGGAATATGAGTTCAGTGCTAGCCCAAGTAGTGTAGTTGAGACTGTGTCTCAAAGAAAAAAACAAAATGACTGAGATTGAGGTGGGTTCTCACCATATTGCCAGGATGGCCTCAAACTGCAGTCCTCCTGCTTTAGCCTCTTTAGTGGCTGGGATACAGGTGTGTGCCACGTTGCCTGCCTTCGTAGTTTTTAGCATGGACTGTTAGTATGAGGTAACATAAGAAACTAGTGACTGCTTTTTTGAGAAACTGATGCCACACTAAACTGGAAGGAGTTGTGAATTTGAAGTAAGGTGACTTATGTTTAGTTTTAGTATTTACTTGTTAAGAGAATCAAGGATTTAACTTATATATAAGAACTTTTCCCTTGAGAATCAGTTTATCTCTAAAATGAGTGTGATGATGCCTGATTACTAATACTTAGGGATAGTTGCACACTCTGCATGTATGTGTGTGAGATTGAGAGATCCCTTTGTGAACTTCTGGGCAGTATGTAAGTTTACTGATGGCATGATATGTCCAGGTAAATGGACATTTGAGAAGTTATTTTTTTGTGGCTCCCTTAGATACATTGATTTTGATACAAGTAAACACATTTGTAATCCAAAATAGGTCTTAGAATACTTACCAGACATAATTTGAAATACTTTGAACCAGGTAAAAGATTGATTAACTTCCACATTGGGTTTTCCTGGTATAGTGTCAATTTTGTAATTGGAACATACAGAACATGGCAGAGATCTCTACGCCAGCCTGATGGGGTGTGATGTGTGATGATGGGTCTCTGTAAAATTTGGGTGTCTTTTAAAACATATACATATATTTTTGTTTTTGTTTTCCTGTGATACTGGGGATTGAACACAGGACCTTTGCACTGATCTACATTCCAGCCCTTCTAAAAATTTACTTTGAGATAGAGTAACATGTTTGAACTTGAGACCCTCCTGCTTCAACCTTTCAAGAGCGCTGAGATCACAGCCATGTGCTGATGGTGCCACACCCTTCTTGGAAAGGATGTTCTAGGTCATCCTGAGTTGGGTTTTCTTCAGTGGGAATTTCATTTTTCTATTTGTTGCCCTATTTATTTAGTTTGTGTGTTTTTTTTTTTTTTGAGATAAGGTCGAGATAAGGTCTTGTCATGTAGTTCATACTGGCTTTATTTAACTATGTATCGAAGGCTGACCTTGAACTCACAGTGATTCTCTTGCCTCAGCCCAGGTATTATAGGCACATAGCACCACACCCGGCAAGTGCCCTTTTTAAAAAGTACAGTAGTTACTTCCATTTATAAATAATCTCTAGTTATTCTTTTTAAAAATTACTTTATTTATTTATTTCTTGAGACAAGGTCTTGCTGTGTAGTTCAAGTGGGCCTCGGACTCGCTATGTTATCCAGGCTAGATTCAGACTCCCAACAGTCCTCCTAAGTGCTGGGATTACAGGCCTGTGCAAGCCTGTCCAGCTTCTAGTCATTAATTCTTTATATACTGATTTGAAGCCAGATGGTTGGTCTTACTACAGCCTTTCTTACACATCTAAGCTTGGTCAGCTGAAGCATGTTTTTGGAAAACTTCTGCAATTTGGGCTACCCTGTTGCTTTATTGATTGATTGATTGATTGATTGATTGTCTTTTTGAGACAGGGTCTCATTATACAGTTCAGGCTGGCCTTGAGCTCACTTTGTAGCCCAGTCTGGTCTTGAACTCACAGCCGTCCTCCTGCCTCAGCCTCCCAAGTGCTGGGATTACAGGCGTGAGCCACCACGCCTGGTTCCTGTTACATTTTATAAGTACATTTGTTAAAATGTGATTTCTGAAGTGTGAGATACAGTATTGAATGGGCTTGATTGTGCATGCCTGTAATCTCAGCACTAAGGAGGCTGAGGCAGGAGGATTAATGAGTTTGGGGCCAACCTGGGTTACATAGTGAGTTCAAGTCCAGCCTGAGCTATCTAGCAAGAACCTGTTTCAAAAAATAACAAAAACATGAAGTAAATACTCTAAATTTTAACTCGTATTTATTTTCTTTTTAACATTTTCTATTGGCTTTAGGGTCTTAGAGCCCCTTCTCATTATTAACCCACTAGAAGATATTAAAGCCCCTCTACATTGCTCTCTCAGTAGCCATATTACCTCAGAAACAAGCAAAATTATGATTTGCTTGTTTTTAATTTAAAGGAAAAAGAAGAGGTCTTACATTTAGTGACTGGTGTTTTAAAAATCTTAAGTGCAGATTTTACCTGTAACCTGATTAAGCATTCTAGGTCCTTCACAGTTTGGCTTGTGTAAGATTTTTATTTTAATTATATTTTTGTTTGAGTTTTCTATTCAATTGTGATATTTGGGTGTTTATCAAGGTTAGTGATTATAAAACATTGAAGAACATAGGGCAGACAGTCCAGGGGTATATGATGGGCAATCATTCACGAAACGTTCTTAGAAATGCCCGTGTTACCCAGGCACACGGAATTGGGATGATAAGTAAAGCATGCCCTAGTTACAAGGGAAGGTTGCTAATATTACTGTTGGGATATTGCATCAGGAACATTTTCAAGTTTGGCAAAGAGATGTGAAAACTTTTACTCTTTGGATGCTGTTTCTTAGCTTTCCTTAGCTAAATGTTAACTTTTAGCTGCAATAAAAATTTTCCCTTGTGCTGGTTTTGAAGTGAAAGTTCTTGGGCAAGGAAGGGAAGGAAACGTATTGAGCAGCTGTTAGACACTGCTGTGAAAACAGTGCCTGTTACAACATGCCCATGGAAGGCATTCTACAGACATGAATTTAAACCCCTTGAACAGCTGTATAAAGTGAGTTGTATCTGTTTTTTAGCTGAAGACTCTAGTAGGTGATTCTGTGGTGTTAAATAAGCAGGAACAATGAAATTGCTGATGTTTTGAAGTTAGATTGGCTTGTGTCCAGAGGTCATGCTTCTTCAAGGATATCCTGAAAGACAAAGGGTCCTCAATGATAACAGTAGATCTAAAAGTTTCTGAGCTCTCTGGCTCAGGCATAATAGTTTGCACAGAAATGATACCTGTAGTAACTTACATTTTTGTTCTTTAGAGAATGATCATTAATCTTTTATTTATTTTTTGATTGTTAATCTTTTAGATTATTTGCTTCATTATTTTTTTCCTCTGGAAGGAGATAGAATATGTTACTTTACTAATGTTATTTTTATAACAGAATGCTTTGGTATGTTATGTGTATACCTTTTAAAAAAAATAGTGTTAGGACTAGAACCCAGGGAGCACTGAGGTACATCTCGAACCCTTTCTGTTTTACCCCTTTGATTTTTTGTTTTGTTATTGTTTTGGTTTTGGTTTTTTGAAATGGGGTCTTGCTAAGTTGTTCAGGCTGGTCCTGAACTCATTATATAGCCCAGGCTGGCCTTGAACTCACAGCAGTCCTCCTGCTTTTTAGCCTTCTGAGTGCTGGGATTACAGGTGTGCACCACTGCACTCATCTGTGAGTTTGACAGAGTTTGATAGGTGGTATTTTTAACAGTTAGTCCTTTAAAAAAATTTTTTTTATTCAGAGACAAGCACTGACTGTGTAGCCTCAGGATGGCCTCTGATAGTATCCTTTTGCTTTGCCTCTCAAATGCTGGGGTTGTAGGCATATGCCAACATACCTGCTAACAATTTTTAAAAATTTAGAGCATTAACATACTTAGTTAGCTTTCATTACTGTGAGCAAATACCTGAGAAAAACAGCTTGGAGGAAAGATTTATCGTGACTCATGGAATTTCAGTCCATGGTCAGTGGCTCCATTGCTTTAGGTCCATGGTGAGGTAGAAACATGACAGTTTGGAAGGAAAGCTATTTTGCACCTGGCAACAGGGAGTGGAGAGGATTACAGAGCCTAGATAGTCTCTAAGGTCATTTCCCTACCATCCATTCTGTGCTTTTATTACCTCCCAATTAATTCCGTCAAATTATGATCAAACCCATCTGTGACCATGCTGAGTACACCATAAGCCTTTGGGGAGCACTGGGTCTCATCCATAACCTGTACTAATGGAAGCATGTTTGGGTGTTGGAGCCCAAAGGTTGAAGTGTGGTAAGCTGTTCTTAAAATAAGTTTTATAAAGGTTTGAAATCATTCTCCTTTTGTTATTTTCCCTAGGATTAAGATAATACCCACTTGAGGTGGTTAAAGTGCTATCTTGACTGGTTGTTACCTGATTTAAATCTTTTCATTGCTTTCCAAGATTTTGAAATATGCTAGCCAGTGTTTTGTGTGCGACCATACTCTGTTCCTGGAGCTGTGGGTCTAGTCACTTTCCTAAGCTGGCCTGTTTCTCTGTTTGCACTGAGTGCTTCGCATGATGTTGAAAGCTGTAGATGGGGAATACGAAGAGCATGGCATGGTTCTGCTCTCCTAAGAGCTTATAAGTTTGGGATTTTCACCAGCTAAATATTGAGTAGGCATTAGCTTTTTTTTTTTTTTTTTAACTTTTAGGCATTTGACACTTGCACAGTTCAGTATTGTGACCAATAAAGGCTATTTCTGTATCAAATCTGGTAATCTCAACTATGAAAACTAAACTATTTTTCTTTTGCACTTTCCTCCAACTTTAGTTTAATGGAATTGTTTGGTTTTCTTGATTGTTTTGCAATAGTGGGACACAGCAGGCCAAGAAAGATTTCGAACAATCACCTCCAGTTATTACAGAGGCGCTCATGGCATCATAGTTGTGTATGATGTGACAGATCAGGTAAGTTCCAAGAGAAGATTGTTAAAGTGATAGAGAAGTCATTTTCTGATAAATGTCAGATTCATTCTCTGCTCCCTGCCCCTTCCTTCTAGTACCGAGGGTCGAACCCAGGACATTATTAGTACTGAGCTACATCCCTAGCCATTTTTATTTTGAGGGAGGGTTTTACTGAGTTATTCAGGCTGTGCTCCTGCTTGCCATTCTCCCTCAGTTTCCAAGGTCCTGGGATTTTTTCTTTCATATAAACCATCAATATTTTTATGACAAAACTTTGTCTACTCCAAATACAACTGTGAATCACATAAAAGGCACTTTCCTTTACTACCTTTAGTAAACAGAAAATTTAATAATGGGGTTATATTTAATTGATCAAGGGATTCTGGTTATCATCAATTAAATAACCAATCATATAGGCAGGAAATTGTGTTCTTAGTTTTAAGCATGAACAAGAATTTGCCTGGTCATTAGTATTTTCCTATCAGAGCTGCCAAAAGTGCACTGGACTTGGTGGTTGGTGTACACCTGTAATCTCAACACTTGAGAGGCTAGAGCAGGAGGATAACAGGTTTTAAACTAGCGTAGCCTTCTGTGAGACCCTGTTTCACAGAAAACCAAGCCGTATTTTTCTTTCAGCTACAGCATTTTCCATCTTTACGCTGCACATTTTATCTTCAAGTTCTAGTTCATTACTCAATACGTCAGTTACTCCTTTCCTTGTGTTGTACATAATTTTGTAGCCAGTCTTCTCATTGGCTCTTTGACTGCTTCTGTGTAACACTGGATCTTTATAGTAGTTGCATCCAGAGCTGTATTACTATTTGTAAAAATATCTTGTTTTTTTAGGAGTCCTTCAATAATGTCAAACAGTGGCTGCAGGAAATAGATCGTTATGCCAGTGAAAATGTCAACAAGTTGTTGGTAGGGAACAAATGTGATCTTACTACAAAGAAAGTAGTAGACTACACAACAGCAAAGGTATATGTGCTCATAAGTTTGCTATTATTTTGCTACTGAATTTGAAGGTGAATTTTAATTTTGAATGGCTATGGAACCCTGTGATGACTGCAACCACCTTAATTTAAAAATGTGTGTACTAGAATACTTTGATGATGACAGTTTATGTACTATGTGTTTGGCTCCAGACTTTTCTCACTTTGATTTCAAATGGTAGAAATGGATTAACTGTAAAAGATGTTTCAGTGTTCATTATGCTTTATTATTGTTTTAGGAATTTGCTGATTCCCTTGGAATTCCATTTTTGGAAACCAGTGCTAAGAATGCAACGAATGTAGAACAGTCTTTCATGACGATGGCAGCTGAGATTAAAAAACGAATGGGCCCTGGAGCAACAGCTGGTGGCGCAGAGAAGTCCAACGTTAAAATCCAGAGCACTCCAGTCAAGCAGTCAGGTGGAGGCTGCTGCTAAAATTTGCCTCCGTCTTTTTCTCACAGCAATGAATTTGCAATCTGAACCCAAGTGAAAACAAAATTGCCTGAATTGTACTGTATGTAGCTGCACTACAACAGATTCTTACGTCTCCACAAAGGTCAGAGATTGTAAATGGTCAATACTGACTTTTTTTTTATTCCCTTGACTCAAGACAGCTAACTTCATTTTCAGAACTGTTTTAAACCTTTGTGTGCTGGTTTATAAAATAATGTGTGTAATCCTTGTTGCTTTCCTGATACCAGACTGTTTCCCGTGGTTGGTTAGAATATATTTTGTTTTGATGTTTATATTGGCATGTTTAGATGTCAGGTTTAGTCTTCTGAAGATGAAGTTCAGCCATTTTGTATCAAACAGCACAACTAGTGTCTGTCACTTTCCATGCATAAAGTTTAGTGAGATGTTATATGTAAGATCTGATTTGCTAGTTCTTCCCTGTAGAGTTATAAATGGAAAGATTACACTATCTGATTAATAGTTTCTTCATACTCTGCATATAATTTGTGGCTGCAGAATATTGTAATTTGTTGCACACTATGTAACAAAACAACTGAAGATATGTTTAATAAATATTGTACTTATTGGAAGTAATATCAAACTGTATGGTGATAAGTATTGTTTTAATTCTTATGGCTAAAGGGAAACAGAGGCCTGCGTTATACCTAGGAACAGCCATTTGTGTGTGCAGCCAAGGAATAGCGGACCAATAGGGCAGTGCTTGCTCTCTAACTAAAAGACCTGGTAATAGACCTAGGTTAGGTGCCTCTGCTGTTAGGTATTTAACCAACTTTAGTGACTCAAGGAGCTCAAATTGTATGGAAAACAAGTTGAAGATGTGTACTTCTAGCATATCTGATTTTTCTCTAAAACCATTTGAAACGGCATTTTATTAATTCATCTGTGGTAGAGGTGAGTGCACAGCCTCACTGGCAAGTAGTCATGTCTGCTGATAATTCTTCCATGCCCTGAGTCTGGGTGTCAGCTGTTTCATTTCACAAGGGTACAATTCATGTTGGTGGGTTTATGCAGTGTAGTGGAAAACAGGGAATTTGGGCTGGGGATCAACTGCTCAGGGGTAGGGTGCTTGCCTGGGTGGGCATGGGGGCCCCAGCACAGTATAAGGCAGGAAATGTGATTGCCCCAACTTGAGACATTATATCCCTGAAAATTAGGGAATGCTAGGTGGGAATGGTAAATGGAAGATGAATATTTCAGCAAAATTCTTGGATGTGTGAAAATTTTGTTAAACGGGATCCTGGGGTTTATATTTTATTGTGGGAAACAACAAAAAACCTGTTACTGACAGTGGCATTTTAAAGTGGCAGAGGTCAGAGTTTATTTCATTAGGGTAAAGTAGCAGCCAAAATATTCTTGACATGGGTGCTTGAGATATGGCTGTTAGCAACACATTTTTAGGGGACTCTTTAATGAAAAACTTTAAGTTAAAAACAAGCCAAAAATTATAGGTTTCTTTATTTTTCACTAAACAGGCAATTGAAATACATGGTACAAAAATAAGTGGTAAGATTATTGTAAAATGAAATGAACAGAATAAATACTCAACTTAATTTTCCATCTATGAGACTTTCATAATAAAATCACAGTTTACTTTGTATTATAGACGTGCTTGTTGGATCTATTCATCCTTATATAAGGCAACTGACAAATTCCTGAAATTACTAGCAGCTGTCTGGGTTTTTTCTCTTTCTTTTTTTTAATGCTTTAAAGTTTTTTCCCTTATCAAAACAGTAAAGGGGATAAAGAATTCAAACTTTTATAAAGTAGCTAAATGATACAAAACAAATATTAGACAATGTGATGCTGTGCATTTTAGAATTAAACAGCAAAAATTATTCAAACTGTCAGCTTATTCTTGGCAAGTTACCAGAAAATATTACGTAAGTTATTTTGATATGTGAGCATATTTACAGAGCTTGGAAAATCATAATGTTCTCTTCCTCACAGCCGTCACAATTAGGACTTGGCACATTTCAGCATGCTTTACTATTTGCTTTTATGTATATTCCAGTAAGTCCATTTTTTAAAACATTCCCACTTTTAACCCCATTTTCAAGTATAAACATTTCAAGGCTGCTGTGGCCTCTAACCAGTTCACACAAAAAGGGAATTGTCACCTGTCATGTTTTAAATATAAGTGGCTGCTGTAGCTTTAAAGAATGTTCAAGACAGGAGCAACCCTGGGGAAACCCTTAAGGACAGCCACAATGGTCTGAGCAATGGCTTCCTGTTCTCTGACCTTGGATAGAAATTTCTTTTTAGCATATACACTGCCTTTCCACACTGTTACGTCAGCCTTCTTTGTGTCCCCACACTGTTTCAAGAACTGCCCATGCTGTATTGTAACAGTCATGTTTGCTGGAGCTTAGCCAAGTGTTTCAGTCTTGAAATTGCTAGCCTTTAGGTTTGCCGCTTCGCTGTAGACAAATTCCATTAATTTTAAGTGATTACTAAGAAATTTTATTGTAGTATGGCAACACACTTTGCCAACCTGCCTGGCTACTTTATTCTAACCTGGCAGTGATTGCTGATGAAAATGCTACTGGCAGCACCTTCTTAGGTTGAAGCAAAACTCCAAATAGCTGAAGATGTAATTACCAGTCATGTGAAGACTCCTGCAGCATTCTCTGCCATGTTCACAGAGCATTCTTTACAGTCATATTTATTTCAAACAAGATGAATGAGAGTATCTTAAATCTCTAGATAAGGTAGCACTTTCTTGGGAAAAGGAGCAGTCCAAAATAATTGAGAATTCCTGTCATTTGAAGCTGATTATTATTACAGTGGACAGGAATAAGAATACACATTCTATATTCAGTTGGTATATAGTATTAGCCAGTTTGTTTCCATAAGGTTACCATCTTCAAAAATGCCATTTTCTTGTCAAATGGATTTAATTCCTAAGGGGTGCTCTAGCATACATAGTGAAAAGGCATATTCCAGTTTATAGCCACATCAAAGAGGTGAAATGTATCACTTTAAGAATACATTACACATGTCTGCCTTTTTAACCAATTCTAGGCTTTAAAGACATAATACACATGTATATGTATATATAATTCCAGGGGGATGTTTTTTGTCTTTTTAAGTTCTCATCGTTTATATAATCAAGATTAATGAGGTGGCAGAGTCATAAAACAGTTTAATTCTGAATATGTCCTTAAATTTATAGTAAATCCACATCGTGCTACTAAATAGCAGCCAGCACTTGAAATACTGTATTTTGTATGTCACTACTACTGAATAGCCAGTCTTTAAATATTAGAATTTAACAGCTATTTCCAGTATCTAAAGCAGAAAAACCACATTTACTAGAACTTTAGACACTATTGTTAATGTATTGTGCTTTCTTTTGCTATTCAAAACCCAAACAGCTTTTCATCAAGAGTTTTTTGGGGGTGGGCTCTGGAGTTAATAGCAACAACTGATTGCTTTGCTTCAAAAAAAACTTTTGAGAATTGACCCTTTAACTGATCCACTTTCTTCTGACAGGGTACTTAACATGTCTGCTCTCCAGTGACCAAGAATCCTTTACTCTTGCCAGCTTTAGTTTCTGCAGGCACATGCTACATGCCCCTGTCCGTCCTCTTCCCCGGCCTTACACAGTCCAAGGGAAAGCAGAAGGGACAGAGTTCTCCCACATCACCCTTAAGCTTGATTAAATAATAAACTCTATAACCAAGCTGAAGCACCAAAGCAATTTTCCATACCCTTCACACGTTTTCTTTTAAGGGCTCAGCTAGGCAGGAAGGTGGAGACCTCAGCCAGGAAGGCAGCAAAGGTATATGCTGGGCCCAAAGTAGTTTGTAGAGGTTCTACTCCCTTTCTACTTTTCTTCTGCAGACCTCTGGCTAAAGTCTTCTAAAATTTTATTAAAGAGGAAACGTAAAACCTAAGCCTCACTTTCTAAAAAAGATCCAAAGTTTCTGGCCAACCTATTGCTTTTTTCAGTCTCAGGGATCCCCTTCTATGCCTCAGAATACCAAATACTGTATTTGGAATCTTATTTCTCAAAGCAGTCTTCTGTCAGTGACCTCAACATGTGGAAGAGTTAGGTTTGTCCACAGTTTTTTTTTTAACTGAACAAAGGGATGTCAAGACCTGTAAATCTTACTGTTTTATCAAAAACTGCAAAACCACATGCTTTTCATACAGAAGCACCACAAGGAAAACCTTAAGTCTGGAAGGATTCATTGTAAATAAAAACAGTAACTCAACAGCCCTTACTTTCACAATAGAAGGGCATTTTAAAGCTAGTACATTAAAGTTCTCTCCTTAATTCTTAATTTTACTGTTACGTGGCTCTTGCCAGGACTTCTTGAGAACTTTTTCCTTCCCATGAACAACTTTTGGCTGGCGACTACAGCTTTGTTGAAGAAGATAGCCTGAAAAAGAAAGTGCAGAGTGTTGCAAAGGAAGAAAAAACAACAGTCACCTAAAAACAGCAATCACCTGCATTCATTTCAAAACTAAGATGACTACTTAAATTGCTAGAATGAAATACAGAACTCTCCACTCTTGAAATACCTCAGTGTTTTAAATTTTTGGACACAATCCTAGCCCAGGTTGGCCTTGAAGTTGTACGCCCTCCTGCCTAGCCCCCATTCTAGGACTGTTAAGTATATGCCACCATATTTGGCTGCTACAGTGAATTTAGTTACTTAAGAAATCTGAGCTGAGCATTACAAACATTTATAGAACTCCACGAAAGTCACAGCAGAACTGTGGAATTACTGTGTGCTGGGCAGTGGCAGTGCCTCTCAACCCCTTTCCTATCGTTCTGTTTTAATTTCTGAGGGATAAAAAGAAATTAGTGTTATCTCAATCTCCAAGGTGTGTAACGCTCACGTCTCCTCGCCTTCTGTTAAATGAGTGGTGAGGAGACAGGCGGAGTCCCTTCGTGCTGCGCAGATGCTTGGAGATGGGGCACTACATAAACTGCGCCAGAAGCTGCTGTAGGCTGGGCAGACTCGTCAGAGCAAAGAAATGTCTATGTGCAGAAATAAAGCGCGGTTAAAATTTGGGTGGCAGGAGCGTGGAGGTGCTCTTTCTCAGCAGGCAGGAGGGGTGAAACAAAGGCAGGCACAAAAGCGAGCCTCCACCACCACAGGAAGACCCATAACCTTCCTGGCAATGATAGTGACTCCTTTTTCTGTACCACCGGTGATCTTCCTCCAGCACCTCATTTGTTTAAGCGTGCTCAGCATGCTTCTAAGTGACAGTCAACTGTTAAAAGAGCTCTATGCCCTAAGCAGCCCTGGGGCTGCAGGGCAGACTTCCTTCTTGGGTTCCTTACCTGGTTAAACCCCTGCACATGGGGGATCCATGGCTGCCACTGGCTTACTGTCAGGGATGAGGCTGCAGCCAGCCAGTATGTCCAGAGAGGCTAGGATAGAGTCATAAAGCCGGTCTGCGTGGCTCTCCAGTTCACCAGACTGCTTCGAGATCCTCCCAAGGACATCCTTCAACACTAACAGATACGTAAAAGGCACACCATTTTTCTCAACGTAAGACTCTGGCAACAGTTCAACCCCTTGCCCCAACAATGCTCCTAGGTTTATGCTGCACTTGGGGATCTGTTAACTTCTCATTACAGCTAAGAGAATTTGCTGGTTCCATTTTGGATTAACGTAATTACAACAGGGTGTGCAGGCTGGTACCTCACTGAGGAGGTGAGGCAGGGCATACTCACATACTTCTGGGCATAAAGTTAAACATGAAATTAAATAGCACCCTAATGGGCACTGGCCTGCTGCTGGTGGGAAGGGCGTGACACACAGATGCTCTGTGAGTGTAGCAGGGAATGCTTGTGAACTCTTGTGGGTCCTAAGTAAACAGACTTAAAAGATTTGTTAGCAAGGCCAAGCTCCACGCCTGCAGTGTTGGAATGCTCATGTGCGGAAGGGATGGGCTGAGGTTAGAGTGGATCACAGACAGCACGCCACCGCCCCCCGCCCCCATTTAAAAAAATACTTCTTTTGTTCACACAAAGACTGCCCGCCCCTAGCTTCCAGTGCCTTTATCAGCTGTGCTAGTAAGTGCCCTAGTTTCCTACCACAACTGCAGCGTGTACCAGCAGAGGGGGAGGAAGTGGCCTCTCTGTAGACAGTGCTGACTAGACCCGCAGGAGAAACACAGGCTATGCTGGGATCAGCCCCCGTGGAGGCCACCTCAGTACCTTGTCACCAGGGCAAAGTGCTGTCCTTAAAACTCTTTCCTGGTTGGCCAGGGATATGGCTCAGAGGCATAAGTGCCTGCCTGGCAAGTGCAAGGTCCTGAGTTCGATTCCCGGTACACAGAAAAAAAATACAGAACTGCTCCCTGGCGGAGAGTACGGCTAGGTGATAGCTGGCTGTAAGGGCGGCAGCCCGCGTGCTCCATCTGCCTTGTCCCTGGCCATCTTGTGTTGCCAGTGGAATTTAGGGTCTTCTGTTTGAACTTTTAGAGGACAGAGGTCAAGGAAAATAGAAAGTGGGGAGGAGAACGAGATACAAATGCTTCCCAGTGCAACTCAGACATGTTTTCTCCGCATCCTGGTACACAGGGCCATCCTACCACTAAGTTGCATTTTCAGCCTTTATTTTTTCACACGGTTTTGTCTCAAAACTGCCTAGGCAGGGCTTGAGTTTGTGACTCTCCTACCCAGCGTCCCCTCAGTGCTAGCATTACAGGTGTGAGCCACTGTACCCAGCTACTTTTGTTTTGAGTACAAATATATAGGGTCTCATCTGCCTTAATGCCGGTAGTCTTTAGTCCATTAGAATAAGGAACTGGGGGTGGGAGGTAACTGTCAGCTGCACTTAGCCGAGTAAAACTGGAGTGAAAAAATACGAAGGCTTATATTAGGAGGCTGAAACATATTAGGAGGCTGAAACATATTAGGAGGCTGAAACAGGACCTCTGGAGGGAGATGTACTTTCGTGTACATCAAGTGAAATGTGGTGCCCTCGGGAGTGTACGTGCTAGCCCCACTAATCTGAGGAAGAAAGCATGACTTGTCAAGAGGAACTTGTGATGTTCACAAAAACCTCAAGTTCTGATTATTTTAGACACGATGGAAGAGGCAAGTACATCCATCTGAAAAAGCCCATGTACGTGTCTGAGAACAACAGAAAACTGAAGCACCTCTGTCCCCTTTGAGAGCAGGGCAAAGCAGGTGGTCCATGTTGCAGCCTACTACATCTTGCAGGGTAGGCAATGAAAACTGAGACTTTCCAGCAAAGGTCAGATGGTAACTTTTTATACGAAGAGAGTAAGTTCCTATACTTAAGTGCTCTCCCTTTCTGCTCAGGCTCCTGCACCTCCAGGAATCTGACAGCTGGAGTCTTTGCACAGCAGCTGCCTGAGGCATTTTCACAACTCTAAGGTAAGAATAACAGTATCTGCCCATGCATGGTGGTGCACTCGTGTGTGGTGGCACACTTGGGAAGCTCAGATAGGAAGATCGTTGAGAGTTCAAGACCAGCCTGGGCTACAACTACAAAGTGAGCTCAAAGGCCAGGCTAACCTGCAGAGTGAGACCCTGTCTCAACTCAAAAAACAAAACAAAACAGTATCTTACAGAGCTGAGACTAAATGAAAAAAATGATAATGCCAATTGCGCTAAGGGTTTAATAAAATGGTAGTGTAATTACAAGCAGCAAAGGAGCTGGCATACTGAGTTTCTGCCCAAATGTAAACCTAAAAATCCTCGTGCCAAAGAACATGGGAAGAACTGAAACAGAGCTCTTTAAAAAATTAGAGGACAGAAGATGGCAAAGGGCTCATACAGTTCACACTGAAATTGCTTCTCTGCTGAAAACCCTTCAGTGGGCACTATCCATGCACATGCCTCTGCCTATTCACACATCTCAGAACCCAAGTAGAATGGTCTAGAAATGCGTTGGGTTGTTGTAACTTCAAGGGGGGAGAGTCACTGGATCCAGCAGGGGTGTAACCATTCTACAATACACAGCAAACCTCCCTGCAAAGAATGCTGGAAGCCCTTACAGCAGTGGTGCAAGCGCTCACCACCCCTCCTTAGTATGCACCTGCCCACCACTCTGTCAGGCAGAGTGCCCCTCACTGCTGCTCAAGCCCCTGGTCTTTCTCAGCTTTGCCTATGCTATTTGATGCCTGGGTAAATCCCACTGCACTCTACAATTGAGGCATGACACAGATGGGCTCTTTAAACCCTCACTTGTTGCCTCACAGGAAACGAGGGGCTGCTTGGGGGTGGGGTTATTAGTTCAATATTCAACCTAGTATTCTCACTGACCCTCATGGGACAGCCTCCCCAGAGAGGAGACTCTCCATTCTTGGTATCACCTCCAAGTACTCTTTAATGTGTTCTTCACAATTTCCTAAATTGGGAATCCATCCTGCAAAATGGGATTGAACTTGCAAGCCGTGGCCACCCTGCTTGCCCTTGTCAGTATACTGCATTCTATTCTCTGAGAATAGACTGGTTTCAAGTCCTTTTGATCGACACAGTATTTTCCTGAAGTAAATCCTTGCCCAAAGCAAATAAACAAGAGTTCAGCCTGAGTGGTGCAAGACAGCAAACTCAAGAGGGCTGCCTGCCAGATATCCCAGCCACAGCTAAGGGCTGCTGAGTTAAAACCAAAATTCCCACCAAGAATACCACCTGGAAAAGAAGCAGAAGCAAGAGTGCTGTTCTTGCAGGTGCGGTACCTAATTTTCTGCGAGGCCTACTGGATGGCAATGTCCCACCAGGGTTCTGCAGGGGCAGTGATGATGTGAAGAACCCACAGAGCATCACCGGGAACTCTTAAGGCCACGGTGCACGGCAGTAGGGAGGAGCGTGTTCTGGGCATACTGGCTCTACAACAGCACTGTGCAGGTCCCCAGGCCTGCTGTGGAAAGGAGTTAAGCACTAAGTAACAGAACCTCAAACACATGCAACACATACATACACCAATGAAACAGAATGGAGGACCTGGAAACAAACCACACATCTAGAGCCAACTGATTTTTTTTTAAACAAAGGGAACAAGAGCATACAGACAAGTGAAAGTCTTCAATCAATGGTGCTGGGAAGACTGGACATCATATGCAGAAGATTTGAACTGGATCTCCATTGCTCAACTTGGGTAAAACCAACCCAAAATGGACTAAAGACTTAAATGTAACTCCTAAAACTGAAACTGATAGAAGAAAATATGCTGCAGGTCACAGGTCTGGGCAAAGATTTGTTCTGACTGTGAGCCCAAAACCACAGGTGCAATAAAACTGTGAAGCAGAGTTACATCCAACTAGAAAGCATCTGCACAGCAAGGAAACAATGGCAGAGATGGCCTACCAAGAGGGGAAACGTCTCAACTACTGATCACACGAGTAAATCCCGGAATATGCAAGGAATGCAAAAAAATTGAAAATGGGATCATGACCTGAATACATACTTCTTAAAGAACATACACAAATGACCCCCCCCCCAAAGCTCAATATAGAAAATCATGCGGTTAGGGCCATAGTTCAGTCCACGTGGCACCTGCCTGGCATGGGTGAGGTCCTGAGTTTGATTCCTGGGAAATGCAAATGAAAATCACAATGAGACATAATCTTGCCCCAGTTAGAGCAGCTATTATTAAAGACAATGATGGTACAGCTGCAGTGAAATGGGAACGTTCACACTGTTGGTGGAAATTTAGTTAGTACAGCCATTATGAAAAACTATGGAGGGCTGGGGATATAGCTCAGTGGTGTAAGTGCTTGCCTGGCAAGCCAGAGGTCATGAGTTCCTGGTACAAAAAAAACTGGAAATTCCTTATAAATTGTCACATGATCTCCCAGTTCCACTACTAGGTATATATTTAAAGGAAAAAAAATTAGTATGTCAAAGACATTTGCAGCAGACATCAACCTAGGCATTGACTGATAGATAAATGGACTGAAAAATGTGACATGTACACAACAGAGTATTACTCAGCCATAAAAGAAGTTCACTTGCAACAGCATGGGTAGAACTGAAGAACACTGCATTCAGTGAAACAGCCCAGGCACAGAAGACAGAACAGTGTGTTCTCCTGTGGGAGCTAAAAGGTTGCTCTCACAGAAGGGCGTGGAGAGGGAGACTGTTAATGAGTAACCGACAGGTGTGTAGCTGGACAGGAGGAGTAACTTTTTTTTTTTTGGTCGTGCCAAGGATCAAACCCAGGACCTTGTGCATGCCACTGAGTTTTATCCCTTGTCCCATTTCTAATGTTTTATAGCACAGAAAGGTAATTATAGATGACAATAATTAATTGTATATTTCAAAATATGCAGTAAAGATTTGGAATGGTTCCAACATAGACATGATAATGTCTGAGTTAATGAATACACCAAGTTACCTGATCTGACTGGGTACACATGTACTGAAAGGTCATACTTGTGCACTTATGTGTCAGTCCAAAATAAAAACTAAGAACACTCTGGTTTTTCTTCAAATCGTATAAATCTTTTGCCTTTTACAAAATAAAAACTAAGAGCCAAAAGCTCCCGACCATCTCACCTGGAGTATTGTCCAGCAGGCACTGAAGAAGAGTCTCTCCCTTCTCTAGGACGCTCTCTGTCAAGGACTGATGCTCATGGATATCTCTCTTAAATTGCTTAAGATGTACCAGGAAAGGAGAAAAAGCTGTATTACTATTGTTTTATAAAGGCTGTTTCCAAGGTAGCTGGAAAATACAGAAGACCCAGTCTGCAAAATACTTCAGGCAGTAACTAGTTTAACTTCAGCTTCTTTGAGCCCAGGGTAAACAGAGTCATTAGTTTTCTCTGTTCAGTTTGACAGTTTTTCTCAGGCATAGGCTAGCTCCTGAATAGCTTGGAGTCAGAGATTGCTTTTCGTGCTTCAATTATGGGGTTTTCTTTCACTCACAGAAGTAATGGGATTGCCAAAATAAATTGTACTCTATCTGCATGTACATGATAAGAACCACAAGCAGTCTGTGATCAGAGAGCCCAGGAGCTGCTGCATCTACCTCGGTGACCTCTCTCTCTGCACACGGAATGGCCTCAGCATCAGGGAAATGGGTGTTTCTCAAGCAGCTCATCTGTTTTCCCTCATGCCTACTAGGCCTGTATTTGGCTGTTTTTGATCTTTAGTGCTGAAAAGTGTAAAGTCAATCTCATGACCAAAATTTCATGACCAAAATTTGGTGGTTAACATTTTGAAGTGCTAATTCGCCTGTTGGATTTACAGTTTTTCTGACCCTTTTCCTTTACTGTGATAGTGATACTTACTCTCTGGTATTACGTGTAGTTTAGACGCTGCTTCAACCCCACCATCTTACAATAAAGCACAAATGAGTCACATGTTAAAATGTGAACAGACACATGCTTACTAGGTCTTGCTGTAAGTAGGAGCCAAGACAGCTCATCCATAAGTGTGAACCATGAGCTACTGTGTGGGAAGGGTTGCCCGTGCAATCTCACTTATACACAGAGGCCTAGGCCTTGACAACCTGCAGGCACATCCACAGCCTCAGATCTCGGCTGTACCCACAAAATACGATAGCTGCTTCTGGCTGGCCCAGAAGCTAACACACAGAGAAGGGTAACAGAGATCAGATGGAGCCAATGGAGTTACTGCATTTGTCCCTGTTCACACCGGGGAGCAAAGGCCACTGATGTAAGTCTAATAGGATGATTCTGATTCTGGAGCTAGGGTGTAGGAACTGCACAGATGTGTGTGGGTGTGTATACATGCACACCGGGATGTACACATGCACATAGGATTCTGGGGCACAGTCTTCCCCTCCTGTGCTCACTGTGGCTGAGGAACTCACGGCCACCTCCCTCTGCACAGCAGCAAACAGCATTCCCTGTAGGGTGGAGCAGCTTATCCTGCCTGCCCAAGCTCAGGCAGGCTTTCAGCTCACTCCAAAATGGAAAACAGGCCCTTCCTCCAGCTGGGGTGTGGTTCAGTAGGCTGGAAGCAACTTAGCACAGGCTGGTACAGCCCTGGCTCAAGCACACAGAATCTCTTCTGCTGAAGATGGGGCTGGGTGAGAAGCCCAAAGGAGCCCTCCTAGACTAGCATCAAGCTCAAACTACATGGTCCTTCCTGAAGTAGTAGAGGGACCTGGCCAGGCTGACATGCTGGCAACCGGCTGAGGTTAACTGTATATTTAGGAGAAACAACTATATGATTTATCTTCTGATACACTTAATACACAGGCATGTTAAAACATACCTCACAAAGAGGTATTTTTAAAGTAACAGGACACTAATGAAAAGATGAAAAATAAACCAAGATACAAACTCGAGCATAAACATTATCAAAATGCCCTGCACACATTCTGGAGTCAGAACAATTTCCACGGAGACCCTTAAATACCGGCACGCCCAGCAGAAATGTCTCTGAAGGGTTCTCTACCTATGCTGTTTAGTGTGGTGGCCACTTGACAGATGTAGCAACTGTGCACCTGGAGTGTAGCTAGTGGCAACTGAAAAAGTCTAAGCCTTTATTTGTCTATAAACACCTGAGATGTCTGGGAAATTATAATGCAAATCACTGTAAGACTTTTTTCTTAAATTGTCTTGGGGTGGCACCCAACGTAGGGCTATGGGCAGGTTAGTGAGCTGCAGCCTTCAGCCGCCTTCTGTGGCCCTGTGGACTGAATGCAGGATGCACTGACCCACATTACTATCTGCTTCTCACACAGCCTGCTAAATTGTCCATGCTGCCCTCCAGCTTATGGATCCTGCCTCAGCCTCCCAAATAGCTCAGATTACAAGCATGTACCACCATACCTGGACCCTAAAGTTTGTGCTGATTCAAAATAAATCTAGCCAGGCGAGGTGGGGCACACCTGTAATTTCAGCCCTCGGGAGGGTGAGGCAGGAGTATCACTGTGAGTTCAAGGACAGCCTAGGCCACACAGCAAGACCCTATCTCAAACTGCCTCCCCCCTAAAAAGAATCTGAAAAAGATATAATTTCTGGCAAAACAGGCAACTGAGCTACAACATATCAGGCATCAGTTCTTTTGTTAAGTAATTTTTCCACCATTCTTGTGAGTGAACTGCTAGGAGCCAGGAGCACACATTACCCGGTAAAGCTGCAGAGAAGACTTGAGACCTGTGAGACTGGACCGGGGAGGAGTCCCAAGGTCAGTGACATCTGTGACATTATACAGCCAGTGGATCAGCTCTTGCAACTGACAGCAAAATGTCTGCAGAGACAAATAAAAGGATACACAGCATTACTGACAGAACTGCTGTTTATATTATCAAATGGCTAAAAATATCGGATGACTCAGGGAGACCAATGGTGGACCTTTCCAGAGCCTTCCCTTGGTCATGAGTCTCCCTTTCCTGCCTCACCCACTCCCAGGAGGGCTGGACCTCCTTCTGCCAGGGAAACAAGAAGCCCCACTTGTTCTGCCTGCCCTCAGCCAGAGGTGACCACAAAAATGACAAACTGAGAAACCCCAGCGCTGTAGGTCAGTGTGGCTGTGAAAGGATAGGGAGAGGAAGTGCGGCAGAGCAGGTCTGCAGACGCAGCTCTTGATCAACACAATTGCCACGAACTGCTTCCAGGGGGAGAGAAGACTGCAAGGCAAGTAACTACACCATGACCAACCTGAAGCTGCAGCTGGAAACAACTCTAGCTCATGGTGTATCAGACTTTTATCACAAAAGAAGGGTACATGGTAACGTGGGCTGGGCCCTACCTTCTCCATAGGACTTGTGGGCGGGTGAACTGGACTGCCAGGACCTGTTGGTGGTGTGGGCTCCTAGGGGCCAGCAGGGCACCTGCCATCCTGCATTGTCACTGCAGCATGGACAGAGTGCACATTCACACTTGCCACTCAGGACAGTGGGCTGCTTGAAGAGTGGGAAGAGACAAGCTCCTGAACCTTTATCCTGTGTCAGAGCTCTGAGTGAAGCTTTGGCTAGAATTATTTAATCCCCACAATACCCTCAAGAGGCAACAATCCACATTTTATTTTTTATTTTTTGTTTTTTTGAGACAGGGTCTTGCTGTATAGTTGAGACTGCCTTTGAACTTACAGCCCAGGCTGGCTTCGAACTTGTGGCAATCCTGCCTCAGCCTCCTGAGGGCTGGGATTACAGACATGTGCCACCATGCCCAGTTTCAATCTACATTTTATAAACAAGCACTCATGGAAAAATTCTGGAGGCAGTGGCATAATTCAAATCCAGATCTACGTGGCCCTGACAGTCCTATTCCATTCACAATTACATCTCCCAAGCTAAGCGTGGGGGCACATGCCTATAATCCCAGCGCTAGAGAGGCTGAGGCAAGAGGATTGTTTTGAGTTTGAGACCAGCCTAGGCTACAAAGTGAGCTCAAGGCCAGCCTGAACTGCATAGCAAGACCCTGTCTCAAAAAGACAAAAAAAAAAAAAAAAAAAAAATCATACCTCCACATTACTAATAGGTAGGTGCCCCTCCAAAGAATGTTCAGTGGCAAAGAAGCTGAGTGACATCTGATGCCCCTAACTTTGCAGAGTTACTCTGGCAAATGAAGCTCTGAGAAGTCTTGTGGTCAAGACAGCCACTGACTTTGTAAGGCTAGTGTTATCCAAAGACGTGTGCATGCAACCCTTTCTCTGCAGAACTTCTCTGAGGCAGCCAGGGATGGTAGTTAAGAGTCCAGGCTCTGCAGACAGTACCTGGCTCAGATTCCTGACTACCTGGAAGTGGGCAAGTTACCTAACTTTCTGTCTTTTTCTCCAAACAGTGAGAGAGCAGTACTTATCTGGTCAGAACTGTGAAGACTACAGAGAGACAAGGTACAGCAGAGTGCTGTACCTTATCACATGAGCTGTACCTAAGCACATGAGCACATGAAGAGTTCCTGGTCAATGCCAGGAATTTCATTGTGATGTGGAAGACACAGGGACAGGACAAAGCCTGTCCATGTTGACTGTCATTACCTGCACACACTGGACCAAGGAGTCTTCCCTCTGCTCTTCTGCTTTCCTGGGAGGATGCCCTTCAGGATCCGGGTCTGAGAAGGGCCACTTGTCCAACACAGTTGGCAAGGAGAGGCATGACTTTAGCAGTCCAGAGGAGACCCTCAGGGCCTGGTTGCTCACCAGACTGTCTTTTGCAGAGTTCGGGGCACACATGGAGTTGTGCAGATTCTGGCCTTCAGGAGCCCCAGACCTGCGATGGGCAGCCCCAGAAGGAAGCTGGCTTTGGCTGGGATCTGATGGGAGGGAAGCTGGCCCATTACCGTCCGACACTTCTGAAGAGCTCGTTCCCTCAGCAGCCCCGGTGGGCAGAGTCACTAATGTGGGCATGGCGCCTAGACAGGAAACCAAACTAGAAACCTGTGTCAGCCGAGCAGGCAGGGCGAGGTACTCATCGTCACTCTCCGTCTCCTCCTCCGACCTCCACCCAGACTCCATGTGGGCAGAGCGCAGGGCACTCTGGCTGGCCCTCTTCTCCCTCTCTGGCCTGCGCAAGAACCACTCTCTGTCTCTTGTCTTCATGTGGGGAAAGCCCAGCTTGAGCTGCTTGCCCACTGGCAACTGATCCTTTGTGCCCCACAGGGCTCTGTCTCTACCCTCCGAAGGGGCATCCCCACGGCCTGGGGCCTTGGGCGTGGATGCAAGTTGGCTCCAAGGCACTCCCTGCTTCTGGGGTACTCCAGAGGGCCACTGCTTAAGGGTTGGTTCTCTGGGCCCACAAAATGGTAAGGTGGGGGCCTCTGCTAGTGGGCCACTGGAGGAGGTAACATTAATGGGTGACTTGAGAGTGCTTGCAGGGGAGACAGAGAAGCTGTCCAGGTCTACACCAGAGTCCTGCAGGATAGGGTCAGCCACCAGGTGGCTGTCAAGTTGCTTTGGGAGCCGAGGCCCAGGCCTCAGGGGGTATGTATAGTCAAGCAGGTCTTCATACTCTTTATTTGGGTTCCAGAGTGGGGACTGGCGGTCGGGAGAAGGAGGCAGGGAATCTGGCAGCACGCAAGCCCAATATTCAGTCTGGAAGGAGAGGCGCCTCCTGCCCAGGCCAGCAGGATCACTTCCAGAGGCTGCAGGCTGTGATGACCACTGGAGCTCAGGCCCTGCTGCCCCTGCAGTGGGTGGATGCTGGGGGACCATCAACTCCAGGGAGGATGAGACCTTGGCAAAGGAGCCACTCTGAGGCTCTCTCTTCTCTTGGTAAGCCTGGAGACTGCTGCCTCTGGAGGAGGCAGAGACACTGCTGCTGGGCAGCTGAGGAGCAGTGGCACCTGGGCTCACCATGGACTTCTGCTGTGACGGGAAAGAGACACCTGAGATATGAGGCTGCTGGCTGAGGCCCAGCACCTGGGGCAAATCAACTGGGGATGGGTCACCTTCAGTGTTAGCATCATGGCCTGAGCAAAGGGCTGCAGTTCTGGGTATGTTAATAGATTGAGAGAGCCCCTGGGAGGCAGAAAGCTTCGTCTCCTCCATCTGCAATAAGGGAAGAAAAGGTACTTAGGTGTAAATAATCAAACCTACTTTCTCCTCAAATGAAAACCCTGAGTTTTGCTGTAGACCTCAATGATATTCAGGAAGATCTCAAAATGAAAATTCTATGACCTAAGACAAAAATCAGACAAAGAAGCCTATAATCCTAGCACTTGGGAGGCTGAGGCAGGAAGACTTCCAAGTTTAAGATGGGCTTGGATGACATGGTGAGTTCAAAACCAGCCTGAACTATATTGTGAAATACTGTCTCAAAAACCAAAAACAAAAACCCCCAAACCACCACTAGCACATGAGCAAGTGCTGCTAGTGCAGCTCCAAAACAGCCTCCATGTAAAGTCTTTCCCCAGATGATTCCCATCCTTGCTCCTTTCAAAAGTTCTTCCTCCATGGTACTGTTTGTGAGCAATCAGTACTGAGACAGTTTTATCATGCTGAAGCCAGAAAACAGTGCACACCTTTGGGCAGCATGCCCTGGGCAGGCAACAGCCACAATCACCATTACTGATAGGAGATCCAAACTCAGCAGGCCCCACCAGGCCTGCAGCCTGCTCGGCTCGAAGGCCAGTGATGGCTCAGCACTGGCGAAATGAGTCACCCATCTCAGCTGCTTCATTTCTAATTGGTTTGAAGAACTCCTCCCACTTCAGGGAGGCAGAAAATCAGAATGGTTAAGGGATGGGGTTTGGAACCCAGAAGATCTGCAGATGCTAACTGCCACCTTCCCCACGAGTCCCACTTTGTACTCCGGCTTCCCCGCTCTCCTGGCTGCATGGCAGCTGGGCTAAGATGTAAGACGCTGGGTAATGCTGGCATGTACTCCTAAAGGACAGTACTGGCTCAACCCACAGTCCTACTTGCTTTAGTACCCACCTGGCTTCCTACAGAAAGATCTCCAGTCCCTGTGAGGGCAGGAGGAAGCAGGCCACCAAGGGCAGGCCTACGTCCATCAGCTTCCACTGCTGTGCTGGCCACACCGGCCTGTGGCAAGTGAAGTCCAGAAGCGCCACTAGGGTCAGCCCCAGCCCAGCAGGCAAAGGCAGGTAGCCCCTTTGCCATGCACACAGGAGAGGCAGGCCCCCCCTCAGCTTCCTGGCAAGGTGGCTGCCCTGGCTCAGGGCCCTGGGCCACCCCTTCTTGCTCCTCAAGGTGCCAGCTCCTGCAGGGCCGGGCCTGTGTGTCCACATGTGCTTCCAGCTCTGCCTTTTCTTCACCCAGGGCCATTGGACTGTGCCTCGGTCAGGGCTCCCCTCAATACTTCAAGCTCCCTACAAAAAAGGTTGGAGAGAGGGACAGAAAAAATACAGGTTCTCTACATTAGTGTCCAGGAAACCTTGGTTTTTAGTGAGTGAGGCAATTTTTTTTTCTTGGTCAAAGGAAAACATAACAAATGGTGACTATACTTCCTCAAGGGAAGAAAATCAAGCTTGTCTTCTGCCCTGGACCTTTCTAAAGGGGATGAAAAAGATGCACAGAATTTTGTCCCATTTTTCTGGTGACTGGTACCATCCCCAACAGCAGTTACCCAGATAGGCATTAGAGGTATTACTGTGCACACGCTTGGCTGGCCTGAGCAGCAAGGCAATAATACAGAAAGAACTTTTATTACTATAAGCTGCTGACAGGGAGACAGAGAACCATCTCATCCTAAAGGGTGTCTTTCTGGGGCGTTTGTACAGGAGATGGTGATGGCAAACTAGTGGGTGCTTTTTCTTGGATGGAGTTTGTGGCCGGATGACACATCAGATCCTAAGTGCCTATCAAAAGATGCTTTTCAGTTCTGCGAATCTCAAGAATATAGATCATGACCTCCTCGGGCTATTCTTGTCTTTGATTAGCATTCCCCTATGCAGTCCTGACACAACACAATGCAAGACTAGAGGGGTGGGCTTCCCTGCACATTACCAACTCGTGCCAATGAGAAAACAGCCTTTGCCCTATTACCATGGACAATGACAAGGGCAGTGGGTTAAAATGGTAAGCAGGGTAGAAGCGCTGGTCTCAGTGCTGCCTTTGACAGTGTGAATCAGAGAGAAGGCTTGAATTCTGACTAGTCACCTTTTTAGCTTGCCTGTTGTCCAGGGAAAGAAGCCTGACCTTCCTCCTCACTAGGTAAGGGCCAGCTGGGCCCTCCCCACACATCTTGCAGTGGTTCTGCTGTCACAGTGGTCTCTTGGTAAGAGGCTCGGGCCTGGCTTTCTCTTTTCTAGAGAACAGCAAGTCAGGGCATGTCAGGCTACCACTGGGCCCAGGAAGGGTGCTTTCCATGATGCGTGCCTCCACCTGGCAGATATGTGGGACCTCTAAGGGCACAAAACCAGTCGGAGTGAGCCCAGGTGGGGCATCCTGGTTAAGGGTGGCCAGTGTGAATTGAGAGGTCAGCTACCCTCCTCTAGCAAGTGTGGTTTGTGCCAACCTAGGCAGCTACATGGAAAGCCAGGCAGATAGGTAAGCCCTACAAGCTGTGTTCACCCTTGAGATAGAGACTGAGGCAGGCAGGGGAGGGAGCAGAGGGTGAGCACTGGGGCAAGAAGGGAAGAACTGGAGCAGGATCTGTAAACAGAAGAGCGCCTGGACAACAGAGGGAGACCACTCTTGGCCCTAGCAGGCCAGCCGGGGCTCCTGCTGGGCTCTGAGAGGCAGGGCTTCGCCCAAGAGCCTGGAGTAAGAAGACTCACTCCAGGAGGGCTTAGAAGGGGAAGTGAGGGACCTGGGAGCTCAGGATGTCAGCAGCCACCTGCAGTGCAGCTGGGCAAACCTCAAAGCTCAAACCTGGACAGAAATAGCTTTGTTTCCCTAGAGATGGAGGTGAAGCACGAGAGAGGCATGCTGGTGGCACCAGGGAAGTTGCCAAGGGGCTCATGCTGCCTCATCTGCGTGCCAGGAAATGCAAGCTGGGTAGGCACTGTACATACTACTGACACTGCTTTGTGCTGGAAACAGTCCTGCCCTGTGCTGACACATGAAGCTCCAGCCCATTTCAGAGGTGACAGGGAGAACAGTGTGCACATCCTGTGTACTTCCACTCAATTCTCACAACCACCAGATAGAGAAAGTTAGGCAGGAAACCAATTTTTGGCAGGAAATATATGGCTCAAATATAAAAATACTGTATGCTATCTATTTAAGTCTGCTCCTGCTCTTTCCCCTGTTCCTGTACTAAATGACCCAGTGTATCCAGAGCATTCACAACAGCACCTGGCAGGATGTATGTACTAAGTGCCAGCTGCTGTCATTAGTGTCACTGGGGCTTTCACAGAATTCTTGTTAACACAGTCTCACTACATAGCTCAGGCTAGATTTGAACTCACAGCGGACTTCCTGCCTCAGCATCCTGAGTGCTGGGATTATAGGTACATCATGGCTAGCTCTCCTCTTATTTTTCTTAAACGAAATACCTTGGACATCATCACTTTAGCAATGGCTTAGCACAGGTGGCACCCTCTTTCTTGTCGTGGCCCAGTGATGTATGGATGCACTCATTTGCTTACCAGTCCTTTTAGGAATGCCTATTTGGGCTCAGGTTATTTCTTACCTTTCACTAGTGCAAACAGTGTGATGAATACCACATCATCTGCACCGACGCTGAGCCCAGAAGCAGAATTGCTGAGATGAAACTCTGGGACACATGCTGCTCCTAGCCTCTAGGTGCTATTGGTCTGCGTGCCACCAGCACGTGCAAGTGGCAGTATCCCACGCGAGGCAGGGCCTCTTATCCTCACTTTACAGAGGAAAAGACAGGTTGGGGATCCAGTCCAGGCCTGTCTGACTCCAGAATCTAAGCCCTTTGTGAACCAACCATGGAACAAGTAACAAAAGAGAAAAGCTCACAACGCAGAGGAGGAAGAAGACCAGTGAGTGGAGGGACAAACAGAACAGTGACCAAACCCCATAGAGAGAGAGTTCTTCATGGAGCCACATCCTCACCTTGTGGCTTTTTAAGAAACTGCACACAGGGGCCAGGGATATAGCTCAGTGGCACAGCGCCTGCCTGGCAAGTGTGAGGTCCTGAATTCAATTCCTGATACAAAAGAGAAGAAAAGAGAAAAGAAAAAAGAAACTGCACACAAAGACTTGTGGGCCACTCAGGTTCTCCTAAGCCATGAACTGGAGAAATTAGGGTGAACACTGAATCTAGCCTACAAATCTCTTGCATTACCTCTTGCTCCATGTCTAAAAACTCAACACCAGAGCTTCTTTAAGTCCTCACAGCTGTGGTCTTAAGACAGGATACCGACACACAATGTAACTACAGCAAGAGGGGTGGAAACACTTTTTTTTTCTTGAGACATGGTCTCACTATGTAGTACAAGCTGGCCTTGAATTCACTGTGTAGCCCAAGCTGGCCTCAAACTCATGGTGATCCTCCTGTCTCAGCCTCCTGAGTGCAAACACTTTGTTTACACAATGCATTTTTGTCTCCTCAGGACCTTGTTATCCCAAAAAGAAAGTAACAATGTATCCTGGACAAGAGGGTGTGTAGAATTTCTATAGCTATTATAAACTGTCCAGAAGATATTCCTAAGTAACTCATAATATCACAAACCCACACTAGATTAACTGGATGGAAGGCCCTCAGCAACCAGGTAAGAACATCTGAAATTCAGTAATTTTCACGGAAATGGTACAGTACTTGTAAGTCCCTGAAGTAATAACTTGCACAGACTTAAAACATGTGCTGAAGAAAGCCAGTGCTATGGAAGATGCACATTTTGAGCTCCTAGGGTCAATCCTGTCAGCATTTGCAGGGTGTGTGAGGGGGAGTGTTGTACACTGCAGCAAAGTGTGGTCCTCACTTCTATAGATTCTAGAACTTATACATCACTGCTCTACCACTTTGGCAGCAGGGATGGGTTCTGCATGGACCCTTCCTATGAGAGCATGCCTCTCTCAAAGCAGCCAAGATTATACACTGACTTGCTACACGGACTAGCACCCGGCCCCTATGAACCTGGGGCCTCCGCCTTGTCAGGCCATACCTCTGCCAGTGCTCTGGATGCAAGCAGCTCCATGACAAGGACAGACCTTAGGTGGTCTCTCCTCCAAGGGAGTGCCAGGGAGTTGGAATCAGCACAGACAATGAACAATCAGCCCCATCTTCCCCTCTAAGAAAGGTCTGTACATATCACTATTGCCCTCCCCTTGTCCAGACAAGGAGACAGGACACCTAAGCTTCAGGATATTCTAGAGACCAGCTGAACTTCACCATCTTCTGTTAGTAGTGCTGAGATGTAGTTCAGTAGCAGAGTGCTTTCCTAGCATGCATGAGGCCCTAGATCCCATTCTCAGCACCACAAAAAGAAAAAAAAAAGAAATCTTTCATTAGTTTCCAAGACTGACAAAGGCACTCTGCTCACCAGATATAAATAGGAGTGATGTAGGTGTGGCTTATTCTTGCCCTACATTGAAAAGTATTTCCAGCACCATGCATGTGTAACACTTAACTCCGAAAGTCTGGGCATCTGACCCTTCCTGGGATCTGCTGCATCACCCCGGGGCAGTCCCACCTACCATGCTAGCAGCTGGGACTTCCTCCCACTCCTGTCCAAGATGGAGGAGGACTAGGAATTGTGGGGAAGGGTAGTGGTTTGTTCTTGACTAACTCAAAGAAATGATTAACTAGGAAACAGTTCTCTGAACAAAAAGGACTTTCCTTGGGATTCTTTTCTTTTTGAGACAGGCTCTCTCTATGCTGGTCTCTAACTCACTGTTCCCAGCGGGCTGTGAGCTCGCAGTGGTGCCTGCACCACAGTGCTGGGACCACAGGTCTGTGCCAGCACACCTGCTCCCTGGGGTTCTTTAAATCATGAGCTCCCTTCAGAACAAGATCATTCATTCCAGCTGTGCCCTAACAGTTCTTTCTAGCAAGGACCATCCTGTCCCTGAGCCCACAGACAGCTACCTGTGATGGCACCGAGAGGTTGGGTGTTGCTTCAGGGTCAGCCGCTCCAAACTGTGAATCCTGTTCTCCTAAGAGTCACAGTTATGGAGATAAATGCATGAACACACACCAGCAGAATATGGCCAGCGAGCCAGATGAAGTGGCTCTGTGCGCCGCCACCACTCCAAGAGCACGGACCTGCCCACTGGGAGGGGCAGGACCCATCAGGGCAGGGGCTCCCAGCTTCTGGGGACTAGATTTACGGGAGAAGGGAGCATTGAGGCAGTGGCCGACCCGGCGAGTGGCCACATGGAAGAGGGTAAAGATGCACACTGGGGAGGCTGCAGGGGAAAGGCCCCAAAGAGGACTGACGGCTGCCTTGGTGGCTGCAGGTCTGACACCAAAATTAGCGGCCAAGAGCAAGCACTCCCTGCCCCCTTCCCCTCCTGCTGCAGGAAGCCACCTGGGGCCTCAGGGTCCAGAGGGGCTGTCCTTCCCTGGGGGGCAGGTGATCCTCCTGGGCAGGTGAAAGCAAAGCACGCTGAAAATGAAGAACAGGCTCAAAATTCCAGAGGGCTGATCACACCTCCTGCGGCCTGGCAGCGGGCCTCCAGCAGCCCCTTCTTTCCCCTGCTGGGCTGCTTCTCTAAGTTCTCCTTGGCTTCACACAACAGGAGGAGCGCCCAGGGCTGTGGTTAGAGCCTACGAACCTGCTCACTGGCTCACTGGTTGGCAGACTGACTAAACCCAAACAGCCTCACCTCAGGACTGATCTTCATTTACTGCAGAAATCTGCAGGTGGCTTTAAGGACATGCAACGGCCACATGTACAGGGAGCTTGACTGAGCTCCAAGCCATCACCCTTCTCAACTCCCAAGTTCTCTGTTGCTCAGAGAACAAGGATGTGGAGGTCTGAACTAATCAACATTTTTTTTTCTCCAAAGAGTAAAGCAGAAAAAGGTTTCCGGTAATACAAGTTGCTGCTAAGGTCAGAGGAGCTGCACGTGGGTCACACAGAACACTCATTTTATTTGATGGAACTAAGCATTTGTCATCTGATTCTCACGCTGCAAAATAAAACCAATATCTTTAAGCAGCCAGGCATGATGGTCATGCCTGTGATCAGAGCACTTGGGAGGCTGAGTCACAAGGAGGGTCACAAGTTCGAGGCCAGCCTTAACTACATAGAGAGACAAGTCTCAAAAAAAAAAATCTGTAAGCAAACAAAAAATACAGAGACTTAGGTTAGCATTTTACAATTCAAAAGTGTGTGCAAAGTGTGATCCAGGGTATTTCATAGCTTGTTGACCATGCAAATTTGCAGGTTCTGCTCAAAGCCTTGGAATAAGAATCTACATTTTAGCAGCATCTCCAGATGACTTGCGAGGCACACTAATGCTTCAGAATCACTAGGCTGGTAAGTCAGGACTGTTGCTATTAAGGAACAACTACAACGGCTTTATGATCATTCACTGAGCACTTCTCAGGCCAGGCACACAATAGAAA
The DNA here is from genome assembly GCA_004027595.1 of Dinomys branickii. Lineage (NCBI taxonomy): Eukaryota > Metazoa > Chordata > Mammalia > Rodentia > Dinomyidae > Dinomys > Dinomys branickii. The sequence continues at coordinate 20,294 of PVLD010006583.1, read as the reverse complement.
AGTTGTGTCCTTGTCCTCAAGGTCTTTGCAATAGGATATCTGAAAAAAGCTAACATTTGTGGCAGGTTTCTAATGGGTAATTACAGAATGTCACACTAAAAGTGGATCCCCAGAAAAAGACAGTATTCCCCAGAAAGAATTAAAGACCTTTTGTGGCTATACTAAAAACAGGATCACATACCTGAATTTTTCTTGATTACAGGTGTGGAGGGGAAAGGAGTTTATTTTGGAGACTCCAAATAATTTAAGGAAGCCAAGAGTGGCAGTGCACACCTGTAGTTCTAGCACTTGGGAGGCTGAGGCAGGAGGATCCCTATGAGTTTAAGGATGGCCTGGGCTACACAGTGAGTTCAAGGCCAGCCTGAACTACATAGTGAGAACCTGTCTAAAAAAAACAAACCAAGCAAAATTTAAACAAAAACATCCCAAAGAAGCTTACAGGTGAAAGGAAATACACATTTCAGCCTGTTTCCTATGAGGAGTGGTACAGGAAAACCAGGAAGTGAGGCATTAACTCCCAGGGGTTGTGTCTGACACCTGTAGGTTTGGCAAACAAGTCTTAAGCCAACGTAGACTTCTACTTCTCATAACGTCCGTGAGCAACTTCAAAGGTAGGAAGCAGTTTCTCCAGAACAGAGTGACTCATAGAGAAGCTGGAGATCACTTCCACAAACTCTGCTGCTTTTTGAAGACCTTTTATCTGCCTCCCATTCTGAAGATGTTCCCCAGTCACCTCACATCATCCTCCAGCTACATATTTCTCTTCTCTGCTGTTACACATTAAAAGTTTATCAACTATAACTGTAATATTTGACTAATGGATTATTTGACATCTAATTGATCTCTAGTAGGTGTTAGACTCATAAAATCTATAAATACTTTTACTATGGGAAGTGAATCGGGAAAGTTTAAGGGATTTTTTTTAAAATGAAGAATCAGAAAATGTTGAAAGCGGAGTGTGGTGGTGCACACCTGTAATCCCAGCACTCTGGAGGCTGAGGCAGGAGGATCACTGTAAGTTCGAGACCAACCTGGGCTACAAAGTGAGTCAAGAACAGCCTGATAGCCACACCCTGTCTCAAAAAGACCAAAAAAAGAAAATGCTGAAAGCCAGAGACCTTGAAGGGTCAAGTACTGCGCTGGTATTAGTACTGGTGAGTCTGCTCAAGTACCTGTTCATTTTTATCCTAACAACTGCGCGGCATATTCTTTGTGCCAGGAACCTTATAGCCATTTTATACCACTATTTTATTTACTCCTCACAATCGCAGAGTATACACCATCAGTAAGACCATTTCACAGGTAAGAAAACTGAGGCGTGCACTAAGTAACTTATCAAAGAGTTAGTAACATGGCAAGCTGAAGTCTTATTTGACCTAGACAGCCTACACTCAGCTGCCTCCCTAACCTGTAAGAATTAGTGGTCCCAGTTAAGAGTAAAAGTTCCTGTGTTGTCAACTTTTGGCTAAACACCTGAGCTGCTTTCTTTCTTTCGGATTCCATCACTGGGCACATTCATCATGCTGAGGATGGGGAAACGACGCTATGATGCGTGTTTATCGAGAAGCAGCCCTCAGAAGAGATCTCACGGGAGGACGAGATTACCAGCGGCGGGGTGGGAGAACAGCTTGCAGAACCTTTACAGAAGGAGTGAAACCAAGTTTCCTGCTCTTTTCTGTAGGCAATGATCGAGAATTTACTTCAAATGGTGGGCAGAGGCACGCGGGGAACAAGGTAGGAGGAGATGACTCGTGTTTGTTTTAGGCTTGCCCGAGGCGAACCGAGCCGACGGCCTTAGTCACGCCCGGGTCCGGGCACGGCCCGATCCACCCTGGCACGGCCGGCTTCCGCTCCTTTTTATTATACACAATACCCTGAATCCAGCCCACGAGTTCTCGAGGGCCTGCAAACAGGTTTCGGGCATGCGCCCCCGGGCTGCGCAGACCCGCTCTGACAATGACAGTTACACAGGCGAAAACATTTATCTGAAGCAAGCGAGATGCGTTCCTCCCTCCGCCGCGCGCACACGGCGACAGAAGGCGCCGTCGGGAGCGGAACCCGCGCGGTGGGAATGAGCGCGGGCTGCGCTCGCCCGACCCGGGCGGATGAGGAGTCCTGCCCGGGGAGGCCGAGGGGGGCGGCTCGCGCCTCAGGGCCCGCAGCCCCGTCCCGCCCACAAGATGGAGGCCGGGCACGCGGCGCCGCCGCCCCGCGAAGCCTCTGTGCCACCCCCCGGCCCGCACGGCCCCGGAGAGAGCGCGGTGGGGAGGCCCGGGCCGCGCGCGCGAAGCCTCCCGGGGACCCGGTCCCCGGCGCCGGACGCCTCGACGCGCGCGCCCGCCACGGCCCACACACCTTACCTTGAACCTTAGCACGCCCCGAACCGCGCCGACAGCCCCATGCGACGCCCGAGATTGGGGTCCCAGACGTCGAGCGTGGCCCTCCCCGCGGAGGCCCGCGCCTTTGGGGCGGGGCCGAGCGCCGGCCCCTCCCTTTGGCCCGCCCTCCTTCGCGTAAGGCGCCTGCGAACCGGCACAACCAATCCCAGCTTTCGGTGCAGAGGCTTCCGCCAATACACAGCCCACTCATGGGAGAAAGGCCCGCCCCTTGCGTCGTCTTGGCCTATGGCGGGTCGGATCTGCTTAGGCGCGTCTTCACTCTCCTTAGGGGCTGCGGCTGGCGTTCAGCTCTGCTGGGCGAGCGGGGTAGCGAAAGGGTTGGCGCGGTGCTGCCCTGCGCGGCGTGGGCGGCGTGGGTGGGGCGGTCTCTCTTCGCGCGCGGGTGGCGTCACGAGTCAGGCGTTCATTCATTCGTTTCGCGAGCGCGCGCGCTAGCGCCGGGGAGGCGGGGCCAGTCTGTTTATATTCGCGTCTAAGCCCGGCGTGACCCGGGCAAAACGGGAACAGGTGCCTCCGCTGACAGCTTGCCGGGGCCGGGCTTCCTTCAGCGGGGCCGCGGACTGGAGGCGGGCGGGCGGGCGAGCCCGGAGCGGCACAGCGCGGTCCGCTGTGCGCGATGTTTTCACATTTGTTGACTTCTGTGTGTCGAACCGCGCTTGCCTTGCTGCGCCGAAGCCAGCGTGGTTGTGATTTGTGCGCTTTGTAGTGCTTTGTTGCATTGTTTGCCATTGACTTGTTGGGAACTTTTTCATCTGCGTTCACCGACGAGACTTGAGTTCTCACAGTTTACTGAAATACACTTTTTAAAAATCGTTTCTTACAAGGTCTTGATTTTACCATTGTCAGTTATGATTCTTGCCTTTTTCAGTCCTAATTGCGCTGATGTGAGGTTTTTCTCTTTGCTATTTTGGTAAATTTGGCTACGAATTTATTAATCTTGTTTATTCTTTCAAAATAACTTTTTGATTTATTGATCCTTTGTGCTTTTTTGGTCTCGATTTCATTAATTCCCACTCCGACCTTTGTAATATCTTTCCCTTAATTTGGATGGTTCTTGTTTTCTCTAGGACCTTGAAATGTATCAGTAAGTTCTTTGGGGCCGCGCAGTTATTTAAATTGTGCGTTCACAGCCGTCAAGTTCCTCCTTAGCACTGCTTTCGTTGTGTCCCGCAGGTTTGGGCATGTTGTGCTTACGTTGTCGTTTGATTCTAGGAACTTTGTATTTCTTCCCAGTGTTTCTGTGATCCGTTGGTTATTCAGTGATTACTGTTTACTGTCCATGTGTTTGTTTAGTTTCTGTGGTTTCTTTTGTTGTTGACTTCTAGCTTCTTTACACTAATAGCATCCAGAGTTCTTTTCTGTATTATTTTGCGTGCTTTATTGTTTATTTATTAAAATTACTTTTATTTATTTTTGTCTATGTATATTGCATCTTCTGTGGCCTTTTTCTATGTATATTGCATGCTTTGTGATCAAAATACTGGCTTATTTTGGAAAAAATTCTGTGTGCTACTGAGAAAAATATGTTGTTGTTGGATGAAATGCTGTAGATGTCTGTTAAGCCCATGTGCTCGATGATGTGGTTTAGCTCTGATATTTCTTTGCTAATTTTTTGTTTCGTTGACACAAGTATGAGAGCAGGGTGTTGACCATCCACTACGATTTTACTGTTGTCTTTCTGTCCTTTTATGTACAGTAGTTTTCGTTCAGTGAAGTTAGTTGCACCAGCATTCTGCCCATAGATATTTACAATTGTGATGTCTTCCTGTTGCTTTGTTCCCTTTTCCAGTATGTAGTGGCCATTTTTCTCTCTCTCTTTTTTTTTCTGGTACCAGGAATTGAACTCAGGACCGTTCCAGGCAGCCACTGAACTGTCTCCCGGGCCCATTTTTGTCTCTTTTGATCAGTTTTGGCTCAAAGCCTGATGAATCTGAGAGTAAGTTACTCCCACTTGCTTTTGGGCCCAGGCAATGTGGGGTATCATTTTCCATCCTGTAATCTGTGAGCTTCTTTTTGTAGGAGGTGTGTCTCCTGCTGGCAATATATGTTTGCATTTTTGCATTTTGATGCAGTCTGACAGTCTGACAGGTCTTTTGACTGCAGAGTTATGATCACTGATACTGGGAGTAATTATTGTAAGGTAATTACCTAGTCCTGTCCTGCATTATTTTCCCAGTGCTGATTCCTTTGGTTTTGTTTAACAACTCTTGTGGTCACATTCCTTGATGCCTCGACAATATTCCTGATACCCATAATTTAAAGTAGGGAGGTTCTGGCTGATAGTTTCTGGAGATTTTAATCCATAATCCACTGGCACCCTGCGGGACAGCATGGCAGAGTGGCACAGCAGGGGTGAAGCTGCTCCCGGAATGATGGTGGGGAAGCAGAGAGGGTGAAGGCAAGTGTAGGAAGAGTAAACCCTTTCAGCCGTGCCCCAGTGACCTACCTGTTCAGCTCCATTCCCCCACCTAACAGGAAGTCAGCTGTAAGCTCATTGGTGGGCTAGTCCACCATTGATTATCACACCCCATGATCCAGTCACCTCCCCAAACCCCTACCTATGAGCACATGAAGCTTGGGTAGGGGGACATGTAGATATAAACCATACCATTCCATCCCTGGCCCCCAAAGGCTCATGCACATCCCTTCATGCAAAATCCGCTTAGTCCATCTCTGAAGAGTTGCCAAAGTCCTAACGATTTCAGCATTGCTGGAAAGTTCAAATCCAAAGTCTCCTCTGAGATTCAAAGCAACCTCTTACCTGTTGAGCCTCTGTAAAAATGAAAAGAAAGTTGACACACAAGGGCACAGGATGAAGATTCCTGTTCCAAAAGGGAGAGATGGGGCTAGGAAGGAATGGGACCAGAGCACAGAACAAACATTCAGTCCCTTAGTCTCATGTCCAGCGCCTGGGCAAGCTATGGGGAGGTGTAAGCCCCAGGTGGCCTGGGCGGCCCTGACCCTACAGCATTGCCTTGGTTGTAGCCCTCGTGGCTTCTTTCTTGAGTTAGCTTTGCTCACTCCTTGTGGCTTCCCTCAGATGTTCCACATTCCTGGCTCTTCCAACTTCCTGGCATCTCTACATCACTCGCGGCTTTGCACACGGCCCTCTGAGGCCTGGGCCTCCCAGGCTGCCTTCTGAGATACGGGTGGTTTCCCAGACCTCACAACTCTTGCTGGCTGCTAGTGCCTTAAACCAGCATCATGTGCATGACCCTGAGGTCTGTTGGCAGCTAGAGGGGCCCTTTGGCATCTCGTCAGTTGTTACAGTGTCTAGATGACTGGACAGCTGACCTGAATCCCAGAGAGTCGATTCCTTAGGCAGCCCTTCTCCAACAGGTTGCCCCGGGGCTCTCCCCAGTCTTCCTGTTGGCAGGCCCGAGGCAGAGTTTCACTCTTTCCTCACATGTCCTTAAGCCAGTTTTCCAGTTGTGCTGTTGTAAAGTGCTTGACTTCTTTTTTAAAATTTACTTTTATTTTTTTATGTTTTGGTTTTTCCCAAGTGTGGGATTGCAGGTGTGTGCCACCACACCTGGTTTGGCTTCTGTTTTTAGTGCTAATCTTTTTTAGCGTCCGAGCTCTCCTCTGCTCTGCTCTACTTTTCCAGGCTCTAACTTTACCAGAGTTTCTTTTCTGGCCAAACTCAAACTTTTTTTTTTTGTCTTTTTGAGACAGGGTCTCTCTATGCAGTTCCAGCTGGCCTTGAGCTCACTTTGTAGCCCAGGCTGGTCTCAAACTCACAACAATCTTCCTGCCTCAGCCTCCCCAGTGCTGGGATTACAGGCGTGAGCCACCACGCCCCGCTAAAATTTAACTATTATGAACTGTGCTACTATGCCAGTGTATCAGTATAGTTTGATGGCTTTAACTCTTTCAGGAAGATACCGAGAAGGAGAATTGCTAGGTCGAATGAAATTTCTCTTTTTAGTTTTTTGAGAAATCTCCACACTGATCTCTGTAGTGGTTGTACTAGTTTACATTCTCGCCAATTGTGTAGAAGAGTTCCTTTTTCCCTGTAGCCTCACCATTTGTTATTACTGTATTTGATTTCTTGATAATAGCCCTTTCTGGGGTAAGATGCTATCACAGTGTTGCTTTAATTTGCATTTCTCTAATGCCCACAGATACTGAAATTTTTTCCATGTATTTACTGGCTATCCATATTTCTGAGAAATACTTGTTTCAGTTGCCTGTTTTTTTGATTGGGTCTTTTATTTGGGGGGGTCTAATTTTTTTGATTTTTTTAATGTATTTTCTATTATTTAATATATCTTCTATTATTTAATATATCTTCTATTCTAGATATATCTTCTAGATATATCTTCTATATATATCTAGATGTTTGTTCTCTGCTCGAGGAATAGCTGGCATTTTTTCTCATTTTGTAGGTTTTCTCTTTAGACTGTTGTTTCCTTTGCTGTGCAGAATCTTTTTAATTTGATACAATCTCATTTGTTGATTCTTGGTATTATTTCTTATGCCACTGGGGTTCTGTTCACAAAGTCCTTGCCTACGCCTGTATCTTTAAGAGTTTATCTTCCAGCAGATGTTTCTATTTTCTGGGTCTTGTTCTTTCTTTTTTTTTTTTTTTAAGTCAGGGTCATTCTTTGTAATTTGGGCTGGCCTTGAACTCACTATATAGCCCAGACTGGCCTCAAACTCACAGCAATCCTCCTGCCTCAGCCTCCTGAGTGCTAGGATTACAGACATGCACCACCACATCTGGCAGATTTGTTTCTGTTTTAACATTTAGAGCTTTGCTCCATTTTGATTTTAGTCTAGTACATGGTGGGATATATGGCTGTGGGCTCCGTCTTCTGCATGTGGATGTCTAGTTTTCCCAACACCATTAATTAAAGAGGCCATCCTCTTCCCAGTGTGTGTTTTTGGCCCCTTTGTCAAAGATCAACTAGCTGAATGTGCCTGTGGTTGTTTCTGCTTCCTCTACTCTGTTCTGTCGGTCCACGTGTCTGTTTTTGTGCTAGAACCATGGTATTTTTATCACTGTAGCTTTGTAATATAACTTGAAATGTGGGGTTGTGATGCTTCCTGCTTTTGTATTGTTATCCAGAATTGCTTTTGCTGTTCTGGTTCTCGTCTGGTTCCATATGAATTTTTGCATAGTTTTATCTAGATCTGTGCAGAGTGCTGTCAGTATTTTGACTGGAATTGCTGTAAATCTTTGCATCAGTTTTGGAAGTACAGTGGTACTTTGGTTCATAAATGGTTTGTTTGCAAACAGTTTGGTTTGCAAACACAAATGTTCAGCACAGTTCTGTTTTTGTTTGCAAACTCTGCATCAGGTGACAAACATGACCGTGGCCATCTTCTCCAAACTCGTAGAACAATTTAAATTCATGAACCAAGGTACCACTCACTCTAAAGCTACTTTTACTGTACTGGCACTGCCTATCCCAGAACATGGAATGTCTTTTCATTTTCTGATGTCCTCGTCAATCTCCTTTTCCAGAGCAATGTAAACTTTGTCACGTCCTTGGTTAGGTTCATTCCTAAGTATTTAATTGTTCTTGATGCGACTGTGAATGGTACTGTTTTCTTAATTTCTTTCTTAGTGAATTCATTATTAATGTATGAAATGCTATGGATTTTTGTGTACTGATTTTGTTTTTTTGTTGTTGCTTTGTTGTAGCCCAGGCTGGCCTTGAACTCATGGAAGTCCTCCTGCCTCAGCCTCTCAAGTGCTGGGATGACAGGTGTGTGCCCTCATAGCAGGCCATAATTCTACAAGTCTTTCAGTGGAGTTTTTGGGTCTTACGAGTAGAGGATCATGTCATCTACAGACAATTGTTTTCTTTTAGAGCTTAAAAAGTCCCCCCAAGCTTTCCTGGCTTTTAAGGTTTGTATTGAGAAATTTGGTATATCTTTTTTTTTTTTTCCTATTTCTGACAGGATCCTGCTATATAGTTGGCCCTTGGACTTGTGGTGATTCTCCTCCCAAGTGCTGGCATTACAGGTGTGCACCACCACACCTGGCTATAAATCTGGTATAATTCTAATAGACTTGGCTTTATAAGTAACTTGCCATTTCTAACACTTTTTGATATTAATTCCAGGGCTGGGGATATAGCTCAGTGGAATAAGTGCCTGCTTGGCAAGCGTAGAGTCCTGAGTTCAATCCCTAGTTCAGCCAAAAAAAAAAAAAAATTTAATTCCTTTTGTTGAATTTCTAGAATTTCCATTATGATGTGTTATGGAGAGGTTCTTTTCTGGTTGTGGCAATTTAGGTTTCTCTGTCTCATTTTTAATTTTTTTGGAGGGGTTTGAGACAGGGTCTTGCTATGGAGTTCAGGCTGACCTTGGACTCACAGTGATGCTCCTGCCTCAGCCTCCTAAGTGTTCAAATTATAGACATGCACCACCATGTCCAGCCTCCCTTGTCTCTTTAAAGGCCTGTCACAGCTGGTTTCCAGTATCCCCCAAAAGGCTCATAGTGTTGAAGCCTTAGTTGCTGATGGGCTTGCAGAAAGTGATTGGCTTGTGAAGGCTATAACTTCAGCAGAAGGGGAATGCACTGATGAAATCATTATTTGATGGCACTCTACTCGGAGGGTGTCCCAGGTGAAGGGAGTAAATTTTGGCAGTGTGATGTTGGGGATTATGTCTGGGTCCTGGCTCCTCCCTCTCTGGCTCTGTCCCTCCCTCTAGTTCCTGGCTGCATGTGGGGAGCATCTTTCCTCTGCCATCCCCTCCTGTCTTGATGTTTTCGCCTTATTGCAGGCCTAAAAGCAATGGAGCCAAATAAACCTTTCCTGCTTTAAGTTGATTTCTTCAGGTATTTTATCACAGTGGCTGAAAACTAACACAAGGCCCAAGAGAGACGATCTGATTGTTTGGCTGGTTGCTACTTAATGTAGGGGGTTCTTGGTCAGAGCCTTCACTCCCAGCTACTTCACAAGGCTTATGCTGGCTGGTAGCCGGGGTGCCCTTGAGACTGCTGTTCCTTCCAGTTTGCTTCCCTGTGAGGTGGGGCCAAGCAGAGCAACTTCTGCAAAGGAGCCCCCAAGTCGGGGCTTCTGCTGGCAATATGAAGCTTCCAGAGGGGAGAGTGCAGAGCAATGAATTTAGCACAGACCTGGCCCTAGAGGAAGCTGACCTCCGTGGAGACAGCGGGCTGGGTTGGGGATGGGAAGCAGAAGTGTGGGGCCAGGCTGTTACCTTGTGACCAGACCTAGAAGTCAGGGCTGCCCACACGTGGCGGATGTTTGATCACAGACGCAACAGGTAGAGCTGTAGGAGGAGAGATTTCCAGAGGCATGGAGGAGAGTGTAACGCTGGAGAGGCCATAATGATATTTGTCATTCAGTGGGATCTGAGAGGGTCCCTCACAGAGGACCTGGGGACCTCAGCTCCCCCCACCCAAGGAGTAGGTTATAGGCTCGCTGACTTCCATCACAGAAAAAGAACTTCCAAGGCAGTCAGTGAGAGGCATGCAGAGGTTTATTAGAATTTTAAAAGTACTTTCAGAGGTGTGTTATACCCTCAAGCTGGGATTTTTAGTGTGGTCCTGGGGTGTCCTCAGGATGGTGATCTGGGATGTGTGTCCCGCCCTGCTGTATACATTTGCATAGGTTGGAGGTTGCAGGCACTTCCCAGAGCAGGCTGTGGGAGGACGCTTATAGGTGAAAACTTGGCCCAGTGTCTAATTTACATGCTTATTGTATCTTTAAGACCCCTGGGGGATTTCTTTTTTCTTTTCTTTTTTTTTTTTGAGTGAAAAAAAAAAAGGGAAGGGAAAAAGGCATTGTATGATAATGGTGAAGCTGAGTCCTAACCCCAGGGGAAATCATGCCTGGAGGACGTTGCTGGGGAAGCCCTGCCTCTCTGAGGCCAGCACAGCCTGTGTGCTTTGCTCCCTTCACTTTCCCAGTGACTCCAGCACATCGTCCACTCTCCTGGCTGAGATAGCATCTTCTGCATCTGCACTGTGAAGAACCCCAGGGAGAGTGACCCTGACAGCGTTCTGTGACAAGGCCTCCGCTGCTGAGGTCATCAGGGAAGAATCCCAGACTTCCTACAGGGCAGCTCATCTGTGCTGTGAGCTGGACGGCAGAGACCATGATGCTTCCCTGTGCAACTTGCAGCCAGGCTTTGGAGAATTTCTGAGTACTGAGCAAATTTATATGTATAGTCTGATATTATTTCTTGTAAACAGCTAAATTAAGTTTTAGCTAAATATGTAGTTTATAAGTAGTGTATTACCTTTGAAATTCTGTCTTTAACACTTTGACATTATGTTGAAATTTTTTTATTTTAAACATAACGAAAACATTAATATACACAGACATTCACAAAATAACACCATTCAATGCAAGCAATACAAAATCTTAGACGATGTGATAACAGTAGTTGTTGTATTACATATTGATATCTTTGAATTGGTTACTCAGATAAACAAACATAGGCCTGTAAGATTGATCAAACAATTAAACATTAACTGTTCCTTTCAGTAATGCAATAGAAATCAGTTTTTAAAAAAAGGCATTGTAACCTTGTTTTGGAGCTGCGGTTTTTCATAAAAGTGCCCCCCACTTTGTGGTACTAAGGATGGAGCATTGAACACGAGGCCTTTGCATTGAGCTACAGCCTCAGCCCGATGTGTCATCTGTAAGCTTCTTGAGGTAGAAATTTTAAGCTTCTGAATTGGATTTTCTCCCTGTAAGTGCCCCTCTCCTTTCCTCTCCTTCAGCACAGAGCAGGCTTTGTGTTACTGTACTTTCCTCAGTGGGGCTTTGTGGCCAGGTGAAAGCAGAGGTTGCCTGCAAAACACTGCCCTTTCTTGCTTGCTTTGTTACCAAATCATAAATCCTTCTGGTGCTTCCGTGTCATGAGAGATGGAAATGGCTCTGAGAAAAACTCCAGCAGGCCCCGGCCGAGTCTGTCCTAGCAGAAGGACTGCGTTGAGCTGGGGCAGGGCCAGAGCTCTATGCAGGGTGCTGTGTCCCTGTCCTGGTCTCTGACAGCACCCTGGCAGAGTGATGGAGAACTTATGGCACATGTGCCACAGCGGGCTGTTTGTATCATTCAAAGCTCTGAAAGGTTCACCATCGTGGCCCTGGCAGGAGGCTAGACCTCAGAAAGAAAGCCCCGGGCACCCCAGCCCTACCATATATCCATGTCCTGAGGGAGGCACTGAAGCCCAGGGGCTATTGGAACTGAGGAAACCAGGTAAGCTGGGACCCTGAGAGGCTTGGCAGTGACCAGTGGTGATCCATGCCTACAGGGTTTCCTGAGGACATCCTGAGGACTGCCTGATGTTAAAAAAGAAGGAAAGAAATCCTGTTGTTTTGGAGTTGAGATTAGGTTGATTTTAGTTTTAATTTGTTCCATAATGTTTTTTCCCAATGTTGGGTTTGAACCTAAGACTGTGTTATCGCAAAAATCAAAAATCGGGTTGAACTCCACAGGAGATCAAATAATTCATTCAGAACAAATGGAGTTTTAATTAACTTTAATTTATAACCAATTGGACCAGTCATTGCCCCCATTCCCGATCAGAGAATGTGGCCCTTAACTGCCTTTGTTCTCACCTTATATACATTTTTGGTTTCCATGGTAATAGATTGGTATGTTTAGGCCTGGCCACAGTTGTTTTCCTTGCACCATGTGACCAGGTCAGGCTCTGGCCACAATGTTATATACCTTAACAACTTAGGCAAGGAGAAGAATTCCAGGACAAAGTCAGGACTGCAAAGTTAACTCTTTACAACCCCTCCAGGATGTTTCTCAAGACACCTTTTGAGGCTTGTCTATCTTAAATGATGTGCTAAAGGTCGCTGTCTCTTACAACCTCACACATACTAGTCAGGTATTCTGCCTCTGAGCTGCATCTCCAACCTCCAGAATGGAATTTTCAAAAGTTTTAGGGGCTGGATATACTGTACTACATCATTTTTTTTTTCAGAGCAGAATATATTGAGGGAAAGAAAGCTTCTGTCCAAGAGAGGGATGGAAGGGGGGCCCGAGTGGGTTATCCCTGTACTACATCATTAATAGTGTTGCCTGCCCACCTTCGTACGTTTTAACTTTTTTATATGGAGGATTCTTCTTTGAAGAGAAATTCCCAGAAGTAGAATTACTGATTGAAAGGACAAAAGCTTTTTAAGGCTTTTAATACATATGGCTTAAGCCTGAAATGCTCTCAGTCTGAGTGTAGTGGCTCAGGCATGTAATCCCAGCACTTAGAAGGGTGAGGCAGGAGGGTCTTGAGTTTGAGGCTAGCTTGGGCTATTAGTGAGACCCTGTCTCCCCTCTCCCACCCATAAAAAAACAGTTCTCTGGGTGAATTTTGACTTCTGGATTTGGATTTTAAAGCTAGAATCCTCTCTTCAGTGGGGCAGGGTGAGGGAGAGACTGAGAGCCTGTCAGGCAACTTATAATACTTCATCTACATAAGAGGAAGGACCAGAATGAGACTATAGCAGTGGGGAAAGGAAGAGACAGAGTCGGTGTCATTCAGAAAGTGATGTTGATATAACTCCCAGCCTCCTAGATGTCACATGTGCCAAGTTCATGTACCCTCAATATTGAAGAATAAATTCCAAGAGACAAAGGAGGTTAAGAGTAGAAAGAGTTTGTTAAGAGCTTTTGGGTGGGTTAGATGTGTTGTATTGATTCATGTGGTGTTAGCCAATGTCTGCTGTGTGCTAGACTTTACCTTCCAAAAGCCCTCTGACTTGCATGCGTGGCAGGGGCTGCAGCTTGGTTGGAGGACAGTCAGTTTCTCCTTACCCACCCACTGCAGAGATTTAGGACTGGACCTGACTAGAAAAGTTTCCTTCCAGGATGGCATATTTAGAAGACAGGACCCCAAGTGTCTCCTATACATCAGGACCAGTGCAACTACAAAATTGGGTTTCCTAAGATCTGCAAGTACTTTTCAATTTTTTGTCTTTTTGAGACAGGGTTTTGCCATGCAGTTCAGGCTGGCCTTGAGCTCACTTTGTAGCCCAGGCTGGTCTCAAACTCGCAATGCGCCTCTTGCCTCAGCCTCCTGAGTGCTGGGACTATAGGTGTGCACCACCACGCCCATCTTGCAAGTACTTTTCTATGTCTGAAAATGCGCTTAGTAAAAAGAGAACATTTACTAGAAATCAAGAAATTTCCCTCAGCCTTGAGCCAAAGTGCTTCCTTATTCCCTGTTTGGTTTTTTAAACTGAAGACAGTGACATGTTTTAAAAAGATGAATGAGCAGACCTCAGCAGAGTGTTGGACAGTAGCCCTCTCTTACCTAGAGCAAATAAGATGACTTACTAACAGGACGTATACTACTATTGTTATTGGATAGTCTTCTTCTAAAGATAGCTCATCAAATAAACACTGGGTTTTGGAGTGCTCATGTTTCCTAGCAGTAGGTTCCAGATGCTTTTTTTTTTTTTCACACCAAGAATTGAGCAGATGGAGACCGCTACAAAGTGGCTCTGAGCAGGATTTAATATTACCCAATTGGCTTTCCATGTTCACTTGTGAGTTGTCCAAAGCCTATGCACCTTGTCTGGAGATGGACAGTGGACTCATAGTAAGTGAACCTCTGTGAGTCCCTGGTCACCGCCGAGGCCTGTATTGGCCTGTGAGGCTGTGACATCTCAAAGGACAAGATAAGGCCACAGCTGAGGACATTTGGCTCCAACCCCAATTAACTAAAGGAAGACTGCGGCTGTAGCCTCCACGCTTCTACAATAAATGCCAGCCTAAAGATAAGGTACTTCTCCTGATTGACACAATTTACTACCTGGGAAAACACTTCCCAAGGTCCTGCTCGATGCCCTAGTTTTTGTCAGTATCCTCCTCTTTTGTTTGAAAACCTAATAATAAGTTCTCTAGGGCTGCCTAGAGAACTTCTTGGTCTAAAACCTCAAATCTCCATTTCTGTTAGAGGCTTTGGAACCTCCTGGGGCCCCGAAATCATTTCACTTGTCTCATTTAGTTAAGCCTTGGCCGTCCACTTATTTGGGAGATTGCAAGCCTGATTAGCCTGCAATAACTAAAGGTTTTTAACCTGATATTGAGTGAAATGAGCAAACATGGTACAAAGTTTCACATTTATTTAAAACTGGAAAAATTAAAAGTGAAGGATAAGGGAGAAAATGGCTGTGCAGAGCAAGCTTGGGCCAAACGAAAGAAAGGAAAAAAAATAAAGTACACCCTGAGGAACACAGGGCAGGCTACCATGTGGAAAGCAATGGTAATGAGCTCTTCATGGTGTCTGTGTCCTTTTATTCTGTCCACTGCCTGTGCGGTGGTTCTGCCTGGACTCGGCTCCGAACATGCCTCTGTTCCCAGCCAATCCAAGCTGAGCCTATGTCCCAGTCTCACTACATTACTAATCTCATTCCATGTTGAACAAGCAGGATTTGAGAGCAACTTTTTTGTTTACTTGAAGCAGGGTCTCAGTAGTTAGTCCAGGCTGGCCTCAAACTCATAATCATCCAGCCTCAGCTTCCCAAGTGCTAGAGTTTTGGTTGGTAATTCTTCCCCATTACTTGTGTTGAAGTCAACAAGACTTATTTCTTTGGGAGTCACTTTTAAGTAAAAAAAGTCATCACTTTCAATCACAGAGAATCTCAGTTTATCCCTTATCATGACAGTCCTAAGTAACCAGAAGTCAAAAAGTGATTTTTAAGCCTCCTCATCTCTCCCTAGAAGGGTCTCTGAGATGTGGGGGTGTGGGAGAAGGTGCAGTCTATTTACTGTTCTGGTTCCAGTCTATCTCCTTATCTCCAACTTTCTAACTTTCTTTTTTGGCTCCCTCAGGATTGAAGCCTGAGGAGATAGGAGAGGGAGAGGGCTAGGAGCGTCTTCACCTGACTGGTAACATAGTAAGATGGCTTCATGTTCTCTAGGTCTGGAGGCCCTGACAGTGGATTGTCTTGTGGGGCTCTCTTTTGAGAACCTTGACGTAACAGGAATCAATGAGAGAAGAGTAAAAGATTCTATTAGGCAGTAAGGACAGTGGCCCCCAGATGGAGCCAGGAGAGCCCAAATTGGAGTCTTCTGAGTCACCGCCCTCCATGGATATTACAAAAACATCTGCCAGGTGTCCTTGGACAGGCTGGGACCTCCTCAGAGCATGATCAGGCAGGCTATTGGCTCGAGGGTACATAGACCCTGCATGGACACTGTGTGAACACTGCAGATATGACCCAAAAAAACCCACGTAGCCTCCTATAGGGTATAGATTATATCGCTTACAATAACACCTCAAACTCCTAGACCCTTAAAAACCCTATACAAAGAGCATTTGTGGATATCCAGAACCCCCTTCTGGCTAGTGAAAGCTTTACTTTCTCACCTTTATATCTTTTAAACAAATTTCCTTGCATCCTACCTCCTCCACTCATGGTCTCACTCTTCATCAGTGTGGCACATTGTTGGCCCACTCAGGGCCCAAGGGAGATTTTCACGGGGGATGAGGTCCCCAGGTAGAGAAGACACCTGTGCAACACAACAGCAACAGCAACCAGCATGGAGCAGAGCACAGCACAAGAGCCACCTCTGTATTGTATAATTCTTACACATGTTGTTATCACCTGTTTATGTTCTTACATGCTGCCCTCCTTGGTGCATGTGTAGTTGTCCTCTGCTAAGTTGTGGTTATGTAATTGTGCCTACTGTGTGCCTTCACTAACAGTGGGGTCATGTCCTCAAAGCTGTCTGGCAGTGTCCTTACACGCCCTGAGCTTTGATGCAGTCTGAGCAGTTCCCCATTCACGTGATGCCAGCATTCCCATAACACACTTCTGGTTCCATTTGCATTCCCTTCACCTGTACCCCAGGCGTTTCTCTGCACCTGCTATGGCACCTGAGGATACCTTTCACCCTCCTTCACCTGCGATTCCATTGCTCCTGTAGGTGGCCCTATTGGTGGTTAGTTAAAACAACCCCACTGGTTCAGTCTGACCCTTCCCTTCCCAAGCATGGCTCAGATCGCTCCATGAGACTCCATGTCCTGAGAAACCGGGAGTGTAGACCTATCCCAGTGTGCATGGCTCAGATCGCTCCATGAGACTCCATGTCCTGAGAAACCGGGAGTGCAGACCTATCCCAGTGTGGCAGCAGCTCTCCCTGCTCTCAGTGCAGCTCATCAGCCCACCTCTTAGCTCTGGATTTCCCAAGTGGGGGCGAGGTGCGCTTCTGCTCTGCTCCCAGAGCTGTAGGGGGTACTTGTCTCTTCTCCAGGGGCTCTCCGGCTGATGCCCTCCTGGAAAGAAAGATTCCTCGGACCAATTAAATTCAGTAGAGTTTATCTGAGCTAAACCAAACCAAAACATGACTCGGATTGGGCAGCTCCCAGAATTAGAAAAGGTTCTGGGAATTCCTAACAACATGATCAGACAGCGCTTACAGAAAACTGGAAGCGAGGCATCAAAAATGACTTCCGCGGTTTTGGCCTTCTCAGTGAACTAGTCCATCAGTTATGGTTTTACTACTTCACAGTCCAATCTGTTAACCGGCTACTGCGACCAGCCAGAGTGTAGTTACGGTAATTAAACTACCTTGGTTTGGTCTGGTCTGCTGGCCCAGTGCAGTGCCTACTCAAATCCATGATCATCTACAAAATCTTATAATCCTTCTCACTTAGACTGGATGAAGGTGGATATCAAGTGGACCTTCCAGGAGACAGAAATCACATTAAATTATTTCAACAGAGGATTTTACTTAAGGTCATTAGGTAGGCACCGGAGAACTGAGAATGCAAAACCAAACATAAATGTATCACAGAGTTAGCAGCTGCAAGAAACAATAAGATCCCTGAGGACTGGGGCACAAGCAGGTGAGAAAACTGAACTGCAGTGCACAAATGGCTCCTACTAAAGGAGTGTCACTCTGGTGATGGTGAAAGAAACCGGGAAACTGGAAAGAGAAAACCTGTCTTTCTGCTCTGGCCCTGTCATCTGCCCTCTGTCTCCCCCTGTTGGCAAAGAAGAAATGTGATCCGAGGTGTCCTTACACAAAAATCGTGCAGCTGAGCCCAGAGAGTGGGCTTGAAGCTGAGAGGCCGTAGTTCAATGAGCAGCCCACCCCTTTCATGTTTCTCTAAGCCCTCTTGACAACTTTCTTTTCTGCAACAACCACCACTCTTATACCCTCCAGCTGGGTAATTTGTTTAACAGATCTCGATGCTCTACTTAGGAATCCTCAGAGCAATCTAACCCACAACTCACATGAGTATCCAAAATCTACCGCTTTTAGGTGCTTTGGTTAAAATTTCTAATTAAATACCGCTACAATAATAATGGCTAACACTTAATGGGCCTTTACTATGTATCAGGCAGTAGTGAACACTGTACATGTCGGTATGTCATTTAATCCAAGCAACAGTTTTATTATCAAATACTAGCACTGGTGTTCCTGTGCTCTTGTTATCCCCATTCCATGGGCGAGGAAGCTGATGTACACAGAGGTTAAGTAACTTGCATAAGGCCACACAAGTGGTAAAGTGACGGACTGGGCTTTATACTGAAGCCATCTGGCTATATGACCTGCATTCGTAACCACTACATTGGACTGTGTTGTTGCCTGAAATATGTGTCCCACAACCCCATCTCTCTTTCTCCTATTGAGTCTTAAGCCCCCCAGTGTGGATATATTTAGAGGTCAGAGAGTGGGGCCCTGATCTGATAGTATTGTCCTTATAAGAAGATGGTAGAGATTCCATTCCTCCCCCACACACGCACCAAGGAGGGGCTGTGTAAGTACAGAAGGAGCCCAAGGGGAGAGCCCTCCCTGGACTCTGACCCTGCTGGCATCTAATCCTGAACTTCCTAGCCCCCAGCACTCTGATAAAATAAATTTCTGGTGTTTAAGACATCTAGTCTGTGGCATTTTGTTATAACAGCTGAGGAGATTAACAGACTGATAGTTTTGTTGTATAGTTTGAGTTGGTTAGTTCCTAAGGGAATAATTATATTAGAAAAATGCATCTGTGGGGTAGAAGCCTCCAACTAGTTTTATTTCTCTAACATTTTGGTGGTCAGAGTATTTCCTTCCAATCCTAGAAATAGGTAATTGAGTCAATACTGGGAAAAAAGGAATATAAGGCAAGGTTAGGCCCAGAGCTGTTTATTAGGGGGACCCAGCTTCCTCAGCACTAGAAAGAACCCCAATGTGTTAATGTTCTGGTGGCTTTTATAGTCAGCGGGCAGCCAGGACACAGTAAGCGGAAATGGCTTACACTGGGCCGGAGGGCCGTAGCAGCGCTCAGTGTCGATTCCCATGGCAGTCACAGAGCCCTCTGGATGAGACCATCCAGCCTATTCTGTCTTACAGTTGATTTTTCATACTCCCAAGTTTTTTTTTTAAATTTTATTTTAAAGACAAAAGAATGGAGACATATGAACCAGAAAAGCCATAAACAATACAGAAAATACAAAGTTATACAGAATATAGTAGGGAATTAGCACTGGATGTTGTATTACATAGTTATCTTCACATTACTTAACACAAAAACATTAAAGGAAATACCAAATTATAGAGAAGATAGTAGGGAATTTGCACTGGATGCTGTATAATATAAAGTTATCTTCACTTCTGTTAATACAAAAACGATTGAGGAAATACAGAATCATAGAGAACATAGAAGGGAATTAGCTCTGGATGCTGTCCTACATAATGTTACCTTCACCTTTGTTACTCAGTTACACAGATGATGGCCCATTTGATCATTCAATTTTTCTCCTCCTTCATCTCCGTTGCCCTACCACTCAATCAGTCATCTTCCCTGTGATAATGACTGTACTCCTGGGTTTATCTATATCCTTGGACTCTCACCTTGGGAAGAGATATAGCTGCCTCAGACTATACTATAACATACATGGGTGTATACAAACTGCCATGGTTGGAGGAGGGAAAGCACATATGCTCACAGCGGACCACCCGGCTCCACCCTGTCATCGTGCTATGGGTGGGGGCGGGTCCAGTCCATGAGGTGCCCTGAGCGGGGCCCTCAGCGGAGCAGCCACCGGGCCCACTGCGGAGCAGCAGCAGAGCAGCCACGGGGCCCACAGCGGAGCAGCCGCGGGGCCCACTGCAGAGCAGCATCGGGGCCCACTGCGGGGCAGCTGCGGGGCTCACAGCGGGGCAGCCGCGGGGCCCACATCGGAGCAGCTGCGGGGCCTACAGCAGCGCAGCCGCGGGGCCCACAGTGGAGCAGCCGCAGGGCCCACAGCGGCACAGCCGCGGGGCCCACTGAGGAGCAGCCGCGGGGCCCACTGTGGAGCAGCCGCGGGGCATGCGCCCCCATCGGGGCGCCCTCTGTGACCCTTTTGGCTCTGTCCCGTTGCCTTGATGCCAGAGGCCCTTTCTTCTCCTCCCACCTCCTCCTGATCTCCAGCATTACCGTTCCCCACCCCTTGCAGCTGGGTAATGGGTCTCCGAAGCTGAAGCTGCGAATGCCGAAACGAGGGCATGGGCCAAGGGTGTGCTTGGAGCGGCGACCTCCTCCCTCTCCATCTCATCTCCCTCTGACTGCGCCATGGCAGATCTCCGATCCCCTCCTCCAGAGGAGGCTTTGCTTAGTCTTTCCGAGGGTTTCAGTTCCCATTTCAGATCCTTCTCGAGTTCAGGATATCCACCTCTTTCCTTTCTGTCCTTCACATGTTGCTATATTCCTATGTCTGAGTGGCATTCCTCCAGGAGGTTCTCTCTCTGCTGCCTACCCGGTCACCATGGGTTCATACAAGGTTCATATATGCAAGCAGTATGGAGACACTCTTGTTGCTTGTATTAGTAGTTTGGGGTGAGTCCTGAAGCCTGTGGACTCGTCCCATTGCTGTCAGGAACAGGTGGTGATTGCACAGGCTGCTGAGACTCAAGGTGCTCACAGAGGGCGTTCAGGGTGGGAGCTGAAGCCCAGTAACTCAGTTCATGCTTCCTGCT
>PVLD010006582.1:0-99339 GCA_004027595.1 Dinomys branickii | reverse complement strand
GTTGCTCCAGTTCGCGCAGCGCTGGCTGCGGGGTGGGGTTCTGAGCGGGATCCCGGAGCGCTGCCCGGTTTGGTGCAGTTTGTCCCAGTAGCGCGTTCTCTGTCGGGTTCAGGAGCTGAAGCCGTTCTTCCCTCCACACTCGCTCTCTCGGCTGGTCGTCTTCTTCCCGGAAGTCCTTATTTCTGTCTTCATATTGTTAAATTTCATTGTTTGGGTGGTAATCCTCTGGGAGGTTCTCTCTCTGCTGCCTACCCGGTCGCCATCTTCCCGGAAGTCTCCAGTCAAAATTTTTCTAACCACTCTCTGAGTTAGCAGAGACTAGGCTGTGGGCTTGATACTATTTTTGGGAAAACAGGACCAATTCTTTGTGCTTTTTTACCTATAATTCCCATTTTCAGGTGCTAGTAGCTGCTGTTACAGCCATCACTTCTGTTATTTATCAGCCTCTAAAGCAATGATTCTCAAACTTTGTGCCTTTCTGTATAAAACATGTTGGCAGTTTGTAAACTTTCTTTGAGCAGAGACCTCCCTCCTCGAGAAATTCTGAGGTGGGGTCTGGGAATCTACATTTCTAACAATTCTAGCCTAGATGCTAGTGTTGGTAAATTGTATTCTATGGAACTTCTTTCAAGGGCTGAGTTCGGATATCAGAATCTTATCCAACTGGAGACATCAGATTCTTTAAAGTGCAATCATAACAAAAGCAAAGGTTGAACTACCGGGCTGTGAGCCCATGAAGTGGGTGACAGTTTTGGTGCCCCCCCCCCTTTAAATATTACTGTGAAGGATTCCAAGGTACTTACAAATCAAAGAAACACTGCTTGTAGGATACTTTTGAGCTGTTGTTGTTTAGTCCATAGCTGAGACATTTTTGCAAGTCTAAAATGACAAGATGAGGAAAAGGAAAGCAAACCTGACCGAGCTGAAGCAGAAGAGGCGGACTGTTCTGAAAACTCTGAACGGGAAGCACTACCGAGCACCCATTCCGAAAACTCCTCCTTTGTCCACATTTGCTCATGAAGCTGCATTTTTTAAAGAGCAGCATAGACTCTGAAGAAACACATTACTACTGTGATACCAGGGAACAGAAAGCTAAAAACATTTCCAACTCAATTTTTCTCCAGCGCCTCCAAAAGTCCAGGTTATGATTTAAGTGTATTTACGCAGGTGAGGCTGACAGTCACCCCAGGAAAAGGGAGAGGTACAGTCTTTTCTTGGCTGGTGTCAGTGCCCATGTACTGTTATCCCTTTGAAAGGACAGAGCTTGAGAGGCCAAGTGTCTCATTCTTTTGAAGAAATAGTTTGGGCTGGGCCTGGAAGAATGAGCATTTATTATTGTGTTTTAATAACAACCTTTTTCTCTACGGACAAATGGTATATTAGAAAAGACTAGAAGCAAGTAATTAAATTAATGAACTAAACCAATCAGGGAAGCTCATGCACAGACTAAAGAAAAAAAGAAACAACCCCAAATATACAATATGTGGTCATAGCTGTTCCTCTCTATTTCAGGTTGTGTCTTTTGCTGTTTCGGTGGTTAAAATAGCAACTTTAATATTTGGAACCGTATTTGACTGAAAAAGGGCAGTCAGCTGATGCAAAGCACATGGATTATATAAGATACAAAACAGCAGTAGAAAAAAGTTCAGAGTTGTCATTAAAACACAATTAAATAATATCTTTAAAAATATCTTCTTAAAATGCGTATCTAAGGGAAGGGAGCATTTTAGGGCAGATAATTTACCAAAAGTGGGTGAGTTACTTACAGTAATTAAATAATTTTTAAAGAAGCCTCCAGTTTTTGACATATATTCTCTCCCATTTAAATATTTTTTTTAAAATAGATACAGTAGCAGCACTTACAATCTTTTTTATGCTGATGAAGGAAAACATACATACCAAACAGTGTATAAACGCATAAAAATCAATTGCTTAAGGTAGTAATTTACAATTTAATCATGCAGGATAAAGTGACAGGTATTTTCTTTTCCTTATCTTTTCTCTATAAAGGAATATTTATCCTTTCCGGGAGCACCTCTCTTCCCTTTAGATAACTGGAGAGGAATCAGATCCTGAACATTTTACTGCACTGTGCACGGAGCTTCAGTTGTATCTATGGGTGTTCTGTCCCCGTCTGTTCCCCTGGTTTTCTGCAGAAGTGTTGCTTCTGTTAGTGCTTCCATCTGATTGAGAAGGAAAAAAAGTTTCCCTGGCATTCCCCCATTCCTTCTTCTTATTTCAGTGGGTTTATTACCAATATCTGCCCTGAACAAAGAGACAAGAAGCACGGTTAGAGTTGTCAACGTTTCAGTCCAAATCCTAAACCAATGAGGCCTTTTTTCTCTCCTTACAGCACTGGATTTACTTTCTTGTAAAGTTAAAGGTAGACTTGCTTAAGTTTTATCTTGTTTTCCTTTGCTCAAGCTCCGGATGTTCTACAGATTACTGGTAGAGATCTGACACCCATCTTTTCCTGGCTATGGAACCCAGGCAGATTAAAGTAAGAACACAATAGCACTACATTCCTTTTAAGGCTGGCCAGGAAACACCTCCCACCCCCACCCTTAGTTTAATAGTAGTTTTTAAAATAAATTGCTTAAGCTAAAAGGGTTTCATTTTACAATAAATATTAAAGGCATGCAGATGTGAAAAAGTACTTGGATAGTTATTTCTGACCATTGTAAAGGATAGTGCTAGAATCTCAAGAAAGCAAAAGTTTCAGGTGGTAATTTCACAGTGAATTAGACATTTAGATATTCTAAAACAATTAACTTTTTTAAAAAAATTACATAGATGGGCTGGGGGTGTAGCTCAGTGGCACAAGTGCCTGCCTGGCAAGTGCAAAGTTCTGAGTTTGATTCCTGACACCAAAAAAAATATTACATAGTTTTCAGAGAAGGGTTTTTCCACACCTCGTGTTCATTTTTCTTTTTCCTTAAAACTATATCTTGTGCCTAATGTTGTAGTGGTGTCGTTACTAATGAAAAAAACTAAAAAAAATTATGCCACAAAACACTATGCCAGGCAGTGAGTAAAATGTAAGCAGAATTGCTAGAAAATAGAAAATATGTGCTTGAGACATACAACAGACAGTGCACTGGGAAAAGAGTTCTCATTGTAACAATAAGCTGTTCTCAAACTCACTACCAAAACATTATCTTTCCTTGTTTTTCTTTTCTGCCTTATCTTCTTTTGGCTCTGTCTTGCTATTATTGAAATGATTAGTCTTTGAATCCTCTGAAGTTAGAGAAGAATCTTTATTTAATTGTCTGTTGTGCTGCCTTCAGAATGGGAGCTAGACCCCCTTGCAGGAGGTTGTTCCTTGGGGGAGGTTGTTCATGGCTGTATTTCTGACTCTTAGCCAATGCACAGAAAGTATTGGTCAGAAGAATGATTAGTTGAGTGGATAAAGGAATAAATGTCATACAACCACTAATATGAATTGGTGGTCTTCTAACCAATTTAAGTTCTCTCCCTATTAAACTCTTCCTGAGATGATAACTACAGTATTTATGTCATAATCAGCTTTATTTTAGTGTGTGTATATAATGGCTTTCTGATTTTGAAAACCATCAACTACAACTACTCCTGTACATTGGATAGATGACAGCCATGCTTATGTAATAATGATAAAAGTCGAGAAAATAATCACTGCAGCTATTTGGAATCAGAGAAGGAACCCTTAATTTTTGCTTCAGTGAGTTTTGTTGTTTTTCAGTTTATGTGGCTGCTTTGTAGGCAAAACCAAAACCAAAGAACTGCTCCCTAGAAACCTCCAAAAATGGAGATCGTGCAGCTGCCTTATTTAGAAATATTCCAGCATATTAGGTTGTATGCTCTTCCACACAACCTAAATGTAAATTCCCTGAAAGTAAAACCTTTGCTCTCATGTAATGTTTGAAAAGAGATGTTACAGCTGAATAATCATATATCTTTTATGCCAAAGTCAGTCACATCAAATTTCATTTAACTTTTTGGGTGTTACTCATTTTCCACTTTTGAAAGTCTGCACACAACCCTCCTCCAGCCCTTTTTCCTGAGCTTGGTAAAACTTCCTAATTTCAAACCTTGGAGGGAGAGTTGGGTAAATGATTTGCTGTCATTCTTTGTTTTTACATTAACCAGCTGCATGATGAAGAGCTGGAGGGTCCAGCAGCTACTCAGTCCAAGAAGCTGGAAACCTTAGACAAGAGAAATCAGGCTGCAGTGCTAGTCTGAGGCTGAAGCCTGAAGGTTTCCTAGAAGAGTCGTGTGAATCCACAGTGAAGGACAACAGGCACAGCAGAACACACACTTACCCCTGTGTGAGCTTCTCAGATGGAAGCAGACTTCGTCCATCCCTTTTGTTCCAGCCAGACTGCAAGCACCTCTCACTGGCCTCCACGCCGGTCATCTCCCAAAACACCCCCTAGACACATTTAGAAGAGTGCTTTACTGATCACTAGGCATCTGTCAGTCCAGTCTGGTTGACAATCAAAGTTAACCAGCACTGTACCTAAATTATATTATTGTAAAGTTTGATTTCATCTTGTAGGGTTTCAATTCAAAATGAAAGATACTTGCTTTGCATGCCAGACAGCCCTCTCCTTTGATGGTTATGGTTTTTTTTTTCCCCCTCTATACTTCTTTAGTTCTAACTTCAAAGATTTAGGGCAAAAATTAATTCAGAATATAGTAGTTTTTAACAGGGCAGAGACCTATCTGTTTCAAAGGCCCAGCACTGTGCTCTTGCATAGTAGGTGCTCAGTGAATATAAATGATTGTGAAAACCATCATCACCTGTTTATGTTGTTGATACAAAAGCAAAAGTTATATAGACAAATATCAGTATGTCTATTAAGTAGTCTTTTTAAAAATAAAATTCAGTATACCTGTTAAGTAGTCTTTTTAAAAATAAAAGCATTCTTTAGCAGATCACAAATACACAGAAATCCATTATACATGTTCTTTTAACCTGAACCTCACTGTGACATGTAAATTGACTTGTTTATGTTAATGGCAGCTATTTAGGAGTAAATTTCCAAAGCGCTGCATGATAATTAGATTGGGCATAATTTACATACTGCATGTTACTCTGCAAATGGGCGCCTCCAACAAGGTACGAACTAGAACAGAACAGGCAGCTCCAGTCTCTGAACAGATTCTCATTACACAAAACCACACACACACACACACACACACACACACACACACAGTGCAGCAAAGATAATGTCAGCACTTAATGCAGAAAAATAATGCAACATGTTCTTTTTGTGGTTCATTTACCGCCATATGCTAGTTGAGTAATGAAAACATGTTTGGTATAGAGAAAGAAGTACACGTAGTCTGAAACCCAAGTCAATAATGAGGCCTTATAGTTGCTATTTCTGGAATGACTGCTAAGTGTTCAATTATGAAACATCTCCCGATTATTAGGAACTTTCATTAGATCTGTCCCCAGTAAGGACTAGAAGAGGGCTTTTAGTTTTCTTCCTTCATTACCCAGTTACTGAGTAATGAAAATTCTTCCAAATTTGGAAATGCCTAATAACTATGCAGTTCTGATAGTACTAAATTAATTAATATTTAAACATTTTTATCTCCATAAGAGAATGCTATTAGAGAATTACTGGTTGCCCAAATACTCGTATTTATCATTACTTTATATGGTATCAAACAGAACTATGAATTAAATATTAATTTAAATTATTCTAAAATGTATCAAAAATTCTATTAATTATCTAAATTATTCGAGGTTATGGAAGAATCTGGAGTACAAATAACAAACTTTATCAATATTTAAACAGAAACGAATTAAATAACTTATTTAATATACTGAGAAGCAATGTCTACAGCTCAAATCTGAATAAATAAAAACCATGCTTTACTGTTTATTTTATATTATTGTGGAGAGGAAACTGGTTCTAAGACACAGAAATAATTGAAAACACACAGACAAATGACAGCTAACAATTTGTCAACGTGGCTTCCTAACTTTGATTTTAGGTTACGAAGAGGTTTTATGTCACAAAAACAACAACAACAACAACAAAAAAAACTGTTCAATTTTTCTTCACAGAGTCATTCTATGAAGCTAGTAAGATTTTTAGCTGCTAAGGCTGACCTGAGACAAAATTATAAATTGTCTATCAGGAAAAATAAATAAATAAATAAATAAATAAATAAATTGTCTATCAGTCTGTAATGAAAAGACCCAGTTGTTTGGTTTGTTACTCTCTGCTTAAATTGACTATAAAGATGGTTTTCTGTGGTGAAGTTTTTTTTTTTTTTGGCGGTACTGGGGATCGAACTCAGGACCCTGCGCTTGCTAGGCAGGCGCTTATTCCACTGAGCTATATCCCCAACGCTCTTTGGTGTCCTATGAAGAGATTCTGGAACTCTACTTACGTGATGAGGGAGGAAGGTAAGACTTCAGCTTCAAAATGCTGGTGCTCACCGTAGGGCTGAGGCAGAGCAGGATGATGTGGAGATGCATGAATGACAAGCCAAATATCAGTATCTCTGGGGGGTGAAATACAGATCAAGGCTGACACGTATGGTGACAAGTGAGAATAAAGAAAGAAATGGAAGAAGTGAAGAGTTTTGAAAAGACCAGTTAGTTTCTCTTTCCCCTTCTGTGTCTTCTCTCCTTGCCATTTCCTGAAACACTTGAGTTGGACAGCGGGAGTATGAACAGTGTCAAGGGAAGAGCAAAAGGAAGAGCAGATCAAACAGCAGTTTTCCCCAGCTTTTCTCCGCGTTGTCGGCTTTGCTTCATTCATGCGTTTTCTTTATTCTTCTTTCCCATCCCCAATCTTCGTTCTTTTTCTACAAGTTTGGGCAAATGGGGTAGAAGTGATAATCAGCAAAAGTCTAGTCAAAGTGAGAAGGAGAAAATCATTCTGTTGTTTTTCCTTCCCTCTAGCTCTTTTGGGTTTTAAGGTGAACAATAAAGGACAGGAACGTATTCCTTCTATCACTGTCTTTCCTCCGCTACTGGCTTTCAGGCCATAAATTCTGTCAGCCTCAACACTGCCGTGCTCCCGCACTGGGCCTTCCGGAAGAGTAGTTTCTCCTCCTCGTCAGAGCTTTGGCTTCTTCGTTTTTTGTGGTACTCAAATAAATGCTGCAGCCCCAGATAGTCTAGCCTAAATATTCTATGGTACTCAACGAAACACAGTCCGAAGGACTCAAAAGTCATTCAGAGCTTTACTTGCAGCTCTTAAAAATCATGAAAGGCAATCTTGTTCAGAATTCATGCTTCCGCTTTAAATGTATTTTTTACTGTTTCTTTTGCTTTACCATAATCTCCCATGCTCACATGCTTGAAATCTCTTTCTCTACCACCAAACCCTCAGTGTTCCGCTGCCTGTCATCTGTGGTGAAGGCCTTTCTTTAATCTTCCCTTAAAATTTACTCTGTTCTATTTCTGGTAAATTTCCACGCTTTCGAATACAAGTCTCCCAGTCTCTTGTATGGGTTTCCCAGTGCCTTTTGCCCCAACGAGGCTGGAAAGGTTAGGGTGGAGATAAGAGTGTCAGTATGGGGTAGGGAGAAATTAAAATGTCACAATTTCATTAATAGGTCAGGGGGATTTAAAGATGCCATGAGTACTCACACGTTAATATTTTTTGGCCTTATTATAGCATCTTTTCCAATTACCTTCTTCCTTTGTTGATTCTGTTTTAATTACAAACATATCCAAGTAGCTCATCTCCCTGAATAATCTTCACAAACACACTTATGATTTAACCTTTCGTTCCAATCTCAGACAACCCAGGAAAATGACTTACTCATATTGCCTGTACCTACTAATCTCTGTTTTTAAAAAAATCCCTCTAAAACTTGCCTTCTCTACCTGCTCTGCTTTGCCAGTATTCAATTTAATGACTGTTTTCTGACCTTAATCTAATTAATTTCTTGGATGCCCTCGCATTCCTTCTTAAAAATCTGTTGTCACAAGCTATTTTCTATGTCTTTTTATCTTGACTTTTCTTACTTCAGTTTTCTTGCCCTCTTACCATATATAATCAGCTCTTGGTTTCCATGGGTCCCACATCATGGATCCAGGAAACTGTGAGTCAAAATATTCTGGAAACAAAGTTTATCTTTCTTGAACACATACAGATCTGACCCTTGTCATTACTGCCTAAACAAATAACAGCTATTTATGTACCATTTATATTCTCTCTGATGTTACAAGTGATCTAGAGATGATTCAAGTTATACAGAAAATTATGTTCAGGTTATATGCAGATACTATTACAACATTCACAGATTCTGACATCTGAAGGAGGTCCTGGAGCCCATCTCCTGCATCCTGAGGGTAAATGTACGCATGCCAAAGGTAATCTTAACCAGTCTGTGGGTGGCTTACAAGTGTGCAACTTTTTTCTGTGCTTACTGCAGGTTTCTCTGAAATCTAATGAAAGGCATCAACACTTTTCCCAGGAAAACACCTACACAATAAGAATGGAGAGGGTTGTATCCTGTGTCTCAGGCTTTGTGGACCTTCCTTAGGCCTACTCCCAGACAACCTGTTCCATGGGTACAGAGTCAGTCCTTAACTAACATGTCCAGCTGAATATTCTTCAGGCTCCCTAAGAGTGTCAGATCCTCAGCCCTTCTTACATGCTTCCCTAGTCCATCAGAGTCATGGCAAGTTCCTCCTGATTTGACTCTCAATTAAAGACATGACTCTCCAGTCACTGACTGAAACTAAAAACTCCTGCACCATTCAGTGTCTAGAAGGACACAGAAGATATAGCAACATGACATTGCTATGTCTTGGACCTTAAATGTCCTGCAAAGTCCCTTAAGCAAAGGCATGGTCTCTAGCCTGTTCTGTTCTTTGAGGCGGTAGAACCTTTAGGAGGTGGAGGCTCATTGAAGGAAATTAGGTCCCAGAGAATGTGCTCTTGAAGTGGATATGGGGACTCCTGCCCCACAGTTATTGCCCTATGTTGCCATGTGGATATACAGGCCCAATGATGCCAGAAAGTTTAGTTTTGTGAGAGAACACCAAATTGGGAGTTTCTAAAAAGTAAAATCTCCCAATCTTAAATATCTCTAATTGCTTAAATTACGGTATAGAAAAAGCTGTCAAGAAATATGAAGGGTCTGATATTTTATCTTACTTGCAAAGTAACAATGTTGCCTCTACAGTTTCTTAGAAGTTGGCGGAAGACACACAAGATGAAGAATGTTATCACGGATGGTAATAACGTAGTCATTAACAACATGCACCTTCATTCCCTGAGCCCAGTGTCTACAGAGTAAGATGAAGAGACGAGGAATTCCCTGCATTTGGGGCCTGAATCTTTCATAATGGACAGTAAACTTGTCTACCTCCCCCTTCCTAGTCTGTTCATTCTAAAAGTATTCGTGTAGTGCTAGTGTGGAATAAGAAGGTGGTCAGTGCTTCCACTAGGCTGATGTGCAGAAACATCAGACACCTGTGGATAACTGTGTCTCAGGCAAGGAGCGTAGTTCAGTGGTAGAGCTCTTTCCCAGTGTGTACAAAGCCCCATGATGGATTCTCAGCAGGGTGAGAGAGAGAGAGAGAGAGAGAGAGAGAGAGAGAGAGAAAGAAAGAGAGAAGAGACAGACAGAGAGGGAGAGAGAGAGGAACTTGTCTCTGAAACAAACAGACAATGCACATACATTTGTGGACTGTGCCTCACAGTGCAGAAGCAAGGTGTGACTTGCAGGGTGGCTGTCTGTGTTTGTAAGCACAATTTTATTGGCTAAGCCTATGTACACTCATTTGCCTATTACCTGTGGCTATTTCTTGTGCTACCAAAGCAGATCTGAATAGTTCTATCAGAGCCCAAGCGTAAAATAGTTACTATCTAGCTATTCCTGAAGTTAGGCTGCATTTTCTTTGTGACTGCTGGTATGGAAGATAATATTTTAGTATGTTAACTAACACCATACATTCAATCAATTAATTAAACAGTTAGGCTCTAAACACTTGTAATTTATCAGACAGGTAAAAAATGTTGAGATCACTGAAGTAATAATAACGAAAAAGTTGTTATTTTCCAGGGACTCCGGGTCTAAGGAAGGACACAGACAACAGCGTAGTGAAAATAATGTCGTACAGATTTTCCCAAGGTAGATGTAGCCATAGGGACTCCTGGAAGTGAACGAGGCACACCTGCCATGTGCAGGCCACGATAGTAAGGAAGACTTCCTAAAGAGAGATTCCTCATAGATGATGAGCTATTTCCTGGATGTAAGCAAAGGGAATGATATTCCAGGCGCTGGAAGACGAGCACACAAAACTTGGAAGTTTGATAAAGAAGACACAGTGGAGTTGATGTGTTTGGTAGAGATAAAACATTAACCATCTTCTCTCCATTCTGGCCTCTCCCAAGCCCTTCCTAGGTTCCTATGATCCCTGTCCCCTTCTATGAGAAGTCTTATTCTTTATCCTATCTTTAGTATCTGGCACAATGGCCTGACACATACTATTTAGTCATTAATTAATAAACGTTAATGAAATGAACACGTATTTATTTACACCTTACCAGATCTATCCCAGATGAGTCAGTCATCTTTCTAAGCAATTCAGACTGACATCCCACCATGCTGTTCATTATCCAATCCATAATTTGGTTTTCAACTTTGATGTATCTTTCGTCTAACAACAGTTTAATGGCGGGGCTATGTAGAACAGATCACAGCCTCACACTTTCCGTGCCTGATCAAATGAATATGTGCTTAATGCAGTGAACATTTCAGACAAATTGGATAGCATTGTGATAGCTAAAACCCATAACAACAAAGAAGAATGTAAGCAGTAACTTGTTGGGGTTATAATTGTATAGGCACAGTTTTAGCTTACCATCTGCAAAATGAGAAGGATATTAAGTTTATCCTGAGTATAAAGTATGAATAGTAGGTGGTTAGGGGGTATTTGAGGCTTGTAGTATCCTTTGCCAGCAGTGGATTGAAGATTCTTGATGCGGTTGCTATGTGCTTTTATCCCCTCTGAGAGCACTCCATTTGCCTCATTAACCATAGGACTTGAATTAATATGAATTATTGAAGCTATTTTTTCTTGTCTGCTTTTTAAAAACCATTTGGCTAAACATCATTGTTCCTTTCACAGGAAATGTTGATTAACCCTTAGTGTGACGGTTTAAAATGAAGAAAACATAATACTTCCAGTTTATTCAGTGCCTTAAGATAGTGTTCAGAATGAAATATAACAGCTAACTATTATAGTGCCACTTCCCACTTCTTTGGGGAAGAAAGAAGTTCTGTATATGTGCAACGGGATTCATGGGAATTATCATGTCTCTTTTTACTGCTGTATTTCCTCTTCCTTTTCTTCTATCAAATTTCCTCCTATTACCTACTTTTAAAATGTTGCCATCAATCTTGGATTTCATTGTGTTGAACATTAAATATAAACCAGAGCATTGTTTTAGACAATCAGCACCAGAAGAGTTACTAAAGTTTATGTTTATTCTATGGAGTAGCTTTAGTCATTCATAATTTTTTTTCTTCTTTGCAGTACCAGGGATTAAACTTAGGACCTTGAACTTCCCAGGCAGCTGCTTATGCCACTGAGCTATATTCCCAGCCCCTAATCACTCATAATTAGGCAGCTAAAATGCCTGCTTAGGTATTATTTAAGATAGGTGTATGACCATTTGGACCTCAGTTGTGGTTGGGCCTGAATTTACAACTATACTCGAGACAAGGACAGAGTGGACAAACCAGAGAGATGGGAGACCTTGTGTACCAATTCCTCAACAAATTTATCCGTATCTAGCTGTGCTCACATTACATATCATTTATAGGGGCACACAGTCTTTTGCAGTTAGTTGTGTGAGTATGCTTATCTCAGGCCTGAAAAAATCTTTAAGCAAACAAGAGTAAGTCACCACTACAGGTTAACTTCTCTCTAGACTTGTCAACTTGCATATACTTAGGTAGGGATGGTTCAGAGCTTTTGTGTCCAAACCTGGTCCCAAATGAGACATTGTGAAGAAATGAGTCTTGAATTCATTATTGTTATAGCCTAAATTTCCAAACAAGTTAGTATATCTGAGCCTCAAAATTTTCAACACTACAAGGTAAAATTTTATCAGAATTAAATAGAATCGTCTGTGTGAAGGGTTTAGAGCAGTGCTAGCACATAGTAAGTCCTTGATAGTCTCAGTATTTTCTTAGCAGAAACTTTGAGGAAACTCAGGTAGCCTGGTTGCTTTTTGCTGACCTCTAGATGAGTTGGAAGAGACCAGTAAACTGGTAGGAGGTTCCATTCTGTCCGCCAGGGTTTCCTGCTTTATTTCAGAGGAGTGAAGGGAGAGTGTGTTTCTTTCTGTGTTGAAGGGAAGAGGGAAAGAAGGAGGAAAGGAAGACAGGAAAGAGGTGGAGGTAGGAGGGCAGAAGTAAAGAAAAGCTTTTTCCTCACAATCTGACAATCTATCATGAAAACAGCTAAACAGTAATTAACAAACTCTAAATTTGTATGAAAATAGTTACAGATGAAACAAATCTGTGCTTTAACACACTGCAATATTGTCGTGTTTATCTTCTTTCAGTTGATTCAACAGTTGGTATTGCTACACATCATCTTATCAACATGCAAAACTCAACTTTCCTTTTTGGATTTGTGTTTTTGAAACTGATAGGAAACGTTTGCCTGTGAATTACTTATCATATAACCTTGTAATGTTAATTTTGCTTCATGATGAAACTATAATTTGTCTTTAACACTGCAAAATCTTATACAAAAATGATGAAAATTAAACCACAGCTGAAGTTAAAGTAAGGATTGGACACTTATTTTGAGTCTAAAAATGACTTAGTTAAGAAAGCAAATGACTATATTGGCCCTTAAGAATTTAGAAAAGAGAAGCAAAACCAGTTGTTATGATTTTTAAATTCTCATGATTATTTAATATGACATTTAGAAACATTTTTGTAATAGAGAATGCTATAATGAGAAA
Source organism: Dinomys branickii (assembly GCA_004027595.1). Taxonomy (NCBI): domain Eukaryota; kingdom Metazoa; phylum Chordata; class Mammalia; order Rodentia; family Dinomyidae; genus Dinomys; species Dinomys branickii. Next base: position 86,392 of record PVLD010006582.1, on the reverse strand, counting down.
AGTCTCAGGATGAACTAGGAGGCAGAAAGTAAACTATTTGGTTTTAATATTGAATAAATAAATTCTAAAATTCTACCTGCAAAAGAGTTACCTAGTTATATATCACAAATGTCATGTTTGTATAGCAGCTCGTGGATATAAGTTTATATTCAGTTGATTTGATTTCAAAATTGCTTCCAATTTTTTATATATTTATTTAAAAATTGAAACACTGGAGCTAAAAATGTTAGGCACTGTTAAAATAGGCACTGAGAAGACGCTTTTCTATTCCTCCTGACGGTCATTGATGTAATTAACTGCCAGCAGCAAAGTTAGATATACATTCTGCAGCCTTGAATTTGAGTCCAGCTAACTGGCCCCTGTGGGGCTAATGCCCATGACTTTGGCCTTTTTTACTACACTTAATAGTACAGAAACATAGATTTCCTTTGGCTCCTTAAGGATTAGAATTTTCTCCATCTACTCTCTTCTTTAATATCTGTGCTGACTTTCTTCTTTTTTTCTTAGCTTTCAAGAAGTTAAATTTGGCGGTAATTATACAGGCTGATTTTTAAACCTTTTAAAAAGTAACCACATTGTCCGTCTTTCTTTTCCCCTCTAACAACAAAACATCCTGAACAGCGAAGAGAGAGGAATGGGACTGTCCTGCCGCTCATAGCGGAGCTGCTTTTTCTGTCCCCTTCAGGCGGAGCACACAGGTGCTATTTCTTCTCCCTTGGTCTTCAAAAAATGAGAGAATGCAAAGAATGCAAAGAACAGGCAAATGTTCTCTGTTTTTCAGTTTTATTAACATGCTTTCCCCACCACTACCAGACCGGCTTTTCTTTTCTCTCACTAGCGACAATGTCCTCAGGACACAGATGCTAGGAGAGCAGTCAGGGTCGCGTCTGGAGACAGTTTGCTGGTGTGTGTTACAGTGCACTCTGAGCTAGCTGGGCTCACCACTTCCAAGCCTCTTGCTATCTGTCCTCTATGAACTGCAGCCTCCAGGGCAAAACGCATTTAACCTGCCCAGAAGCCATTCAGCATTTATGTCATTCTGAATTTTTATTTAGAAACAATTAAAGCTACTTGGATTTTAAGAATTTACCTGAGTTGTAGGTCAAAGCTTATTATTATTATTTTTTTTTTTTTACAAAAAGAAGGAATAACCTACAACTTTATCAGCATGCAACTGAGAGAATGACTACAGTTTTAGGTTGCTAGCCCCTTGTTCCTCTGACTGCCTCTAGTCCCTGCCTCTGTAAAGTATGGCTGGCTGTGCATACTGACGGCCCACGTGGGAAGGAAGGACGGGGGATGGCTGGTTGGAAGGCACCGTGATGGAGGTATGTGGGTAGCAGTAAGAAATTTCATTCAGTATAATTTTCCTAGGATAACCTCATCTCTAGAAAACAATAGGAATTTTATAAATTAATAATCCTTTTGACTGAATTGAAAAATTTTGATAATTGTAGCCGGAGCATGTTGCCAGATTAGAAAGTTTGCTGTCACTGGTGGCAGTGGTGAGTGCTGCCCTGGAAGTGTTGACTCACTGTGATACATACGACCAAAAAAGCAGTGTAAAATACTGTCAAACTGTAAAATGTTATTTACTTCAGATTTCTTTCTATTCTACCATGGTTCTTCTGTGTCCCTGAAAATAAATATATGTGTACATGGTTTCTACATGAATATCTGAACATATCAAATCCTTATACAGGCGTTAAAAGGTAAGATACAAAATCTATTTAAATCAGATGGCTTGATACAGATTAGGGGAAAGGGAAGCCATGGCCAGCATCACTGTACTTCCTCTAAAAGCTGTTCTATTACATCAATAAAATGACCATGAGCCAGTGAGGACAATTTGTACATAGCACTGTGATACATTATCTTTGTGTTTTAGATAGGTTTTTTTTTTTTTTTTTTTTTTGCGGTACTGGGGATTGAACTCAGGACCCTGCGCTTGCTAGGCAGGTGCTTATTCCACTGAGCTATATCCCCAGCCCCTTAGATAAGATTTTTAAAAAAGATATGAGGCCAGGCATGGCAGCACACCCCTGTAATCCCAGCACTTGGAAAGCTGAGGCAGGACTGTTGGGAGTTTGAGACCCTCCTGGGCAACATAAGTGAACTCAAGGCCAGCCTGAACTGCGTGGTAAGACCCTGTCTCAAAAAGACAAAGAAAAAAGAGGAAAAAAATGAGAAGCATCCTAGTTGTTTGCATAATGCCCACTAAAATGACATACCCCAGAATAAAGAAATACTAATCTCATGAGAATCAAGGGATTCCATTAAACCATATGGTTTGACAGCCAGGATTCAGAGACAAATGGACTTTGGTAACTGGGTACATCCCCAACCTCTTCAGGGACTTCAGAACAAGTATTGTGACAATTTTTCTCCCAGTGAACAAAAATGATACAATTCTGTCTATTTACTTCTATCTGTATTGTTATCAAATAAGCCACTCTTTACTGTGTGGAGATACAGTGTATGTTTATTATCTTGTATATGTAAACATACATACATCTTAATTCCCCCACTACTAAGATTTTCTTTTTTGTCAAGTTACTCAGTTTCTGCTCCTTCATAACTTCTGTCATGAGTTCCCTACAAAGAAATTTGTATGTCTCACTGTTTTCGTGTCAGGCCTCACCATTAATTCTCTAGCCAGTCTCAGGTTTCATGACCATACTGCTTCAGTCATCTCTGGGTGCCTCTTTAGCATATGCAGTTAGCCAGAGCTCTTCATGTAGAAGAATTTGGCATGTCTGGAGCTATTGTCCCTCTAGCCCATTACACTTCCAGAGGTAGGCTTTCCACTAGGTTATCTAAGACAAATGACCTACCAAAAAATTATCATCCAAACAACCAAGACTTGAACAAACAGCCATGTCAACATAGCGATTATAAAGTGAATGGAAAAGCCTTGGAAAAAAATAACATTAGCAAGATTTTATAGAAAGGATTTCAGCTGGGTGTCAAGGGACCTGGGGGTGAGCTCTCCCTTTGCTATGAAATGGGCCTCCAAATTAGGCAAGTTTTTCAATCTTTCAGAGTCTCAATTATGTGTCTTCAGATTGGGGAATGAGCTAAACCATATGGAAGGTGGTTTCCAGTCTGAAATTCTTTGAGTCCACATCCTGAGGTTGGAGGTCAGAACAAATCAGAACATCATGGTTCTCTGGGTGTTCCCAATAGTAAGAGATTAGACTGAGAATATTGCTTTTGAAAGATCACATAGAAAGGACATTTCCTTGAGCTGGCGCATGCTTATGGGTCAAAGACAGGTCAGACCCAGCTTGTTGACTGTCATCAGTAGAACTGAGTCAATCACATTCTGAGAGGAATAGATTCCAAATGAGGGAAAGAAGCCAGTGTGTCAACCACTTTCAAAGCCACTTTAACTTTTCATTAGTGAGAATTTGAGAGATAAGAATGTCAAAAATTATTTACAGGTGATTTGATCTAGCTCTACTGTCCCTTTCTTCCAGCTGCTGGTGGATTTTGGTGGTTACTATGAGGTGTGAAGTAGGCCTTCAAGAATCTAGACATGAATAAATTGGAGTTACACTGAAAGACCAATATGTATTCTGAGAGTTGTAGAAAGTCATTGGAAGGAAGCACATCAGCTCTCAGGGCAGCAAACTTCATAGTCATCTGATGAAATATTTGATATCCAGTGAGAGATTACTTCCTTCACAAGGCAGGTAAGCTAGCTATGGAGAAATAGCTGTGATGAACACCACAAACTGGCCTGGTATTTATCTGTGGGCTATGAGGTGGGGGTGGCCACCAGACTTCTGCTATTGCAGATTCATCAGCAAAGTGGGGATAAACCCAAGGGTTATGGCAAACATACTCTGAGGCTTTTGGTCTCTCTGATGATCTTGTACTGGACATTAGTATCTGGACATTCTGATTTTGTAGATAGTGATAAGTCACAAGGCAGCCAGCCTCCTTGTGGGAAAAATTTAACTCAGTATTTCTCTCCTTACCTTTCCTGTTCCACTTCAGTTTCCCTCAGCCACAAAAGCCAACCCTGCCTTCATCTGCTTTGGCAGGGCTCTGACAAATTCACCTCACTCAGGTTGTTCTGGACCATCCTCCCCCTGCTCGGGTTGTTCTAACTTGTGGACACCACCACTCCACCCCCATCTCTACCCCCACCCCCACTTGGGCTGTTCTGGCCCACCGATACCCATTCTGAAAAAGAGTTTAAAAGCCTGTGCTTTGCTCAGCTTGGGGGCTGCCTTTGTCTGCTAGGTAGCCTGCCACTCCTTGCCCAATAAAGACTTCTCTCAAGTCAGAAGGTCTTGTCTGGTTCAGTGTGGATCTCAGTTCTATCAGACAGGTCCCAGAGTACTTGATTAGTGTGTGTGATTATTGATAGGAGTTGTATTTTCATTTGATGTGATGGGAAAATCATGCTTTATCCTTTCAGTCTGAAGACCAATACTACAATTCACTCACCAAAGTGATGTGTACCACATGGAGCCCTTCAGCACAGAAGAATGTAAGGAAACACCAACAGCTTCCCACACAACCACACACTATGCAAGAGCCTGTAGGTCATTATCATGCTTACTCTGAAAAGCATTTTTACATTTGTACTTGAAGGAAAATTCAGACATCTTACAACAGCCTTTCAAAGTTTCTGCCTTATTCACCTGCTACTTCATCCTCTCTTGCTTGATTTGTCACTGATATCAGTCAAACAGCACTCCTCTCTGTTTTGTTAACGTGTCAAGTTGCTCCTGGATTAAAGACTTTATGTTATTTTTTTTTTTACCTGAAAATGAATTTTCCCAAAATTAATGTGACTTCTTCCTGCTCACTGCTCATGATTTTACTAGATATAATGAGGAGGGCTCTGTGATCTGTGACAACCTTATCTAACATCTCTGTTATATCTCATTTGTTTTGGGAAATTTTTATTTATTACAGCTAATACTACTCAAAAGAACTCCATTTATTTTATTTTTAAGTCTATTTGCCTTACTAAAATATAGACTTCATGATACAAACTTCCTCATGATCATATTCTTAACACTTGGTAGATTGCATAAAACATATATAGGAGATTCAATTAGAACCTTTTGAATGGAGTTATAGAAGTAATTTTTTGGCCATTGTCAAAATAGCTTAAGTGTCCAATAACAAAAGGCACCTCCTGATTTTGTTTCAGTCACACAGTGACGTTTACTTAGGGCACACAGATGACTTTGATTTTTAGAACAGAGTAAAGTGGTTTAGGTTGTGACTATCTCCAGAGCTTTAGTCAAAACCCATGGAAACTCACACCACAGCGGGTATATTTCCTTCACAGAGACCCAAGACTGATGCAAACATCTGCCTCATTAGGGGATCCCTGTATAAGCATAGCTTCAGGAATAACACTGGAAGCCAGGCTAAGCTGGGACTTCTCAGATGTTTCCAGTTGAGTAGCTAAGTCATACGTGATTTATACAAAGTGACCCAAGGCAAACTCTTGTAGTTTGAATGTCACTTTGTATTTCAGAAATTTCAGAGGCAATATGTCATAGTGGAAAGAGCTCAGACTCTGGGAGCAACACAACTGTGCTTTCATTTAGCTTTACCGCCTGCTAGATCTGTGTCCTCAGATAAGCTCTTCCATCATTTCTGAGTCCCAGTTTCCTCATCTGTCGAATGGGACCAGTACTATCTTCCACAACTGCCTTGATGGATGTTCATATTATGAATAAAGTGCCTGAAACATAATATATGTTTATAGACTTAGGGTCATCATTACCATAGAGACTTCACGGTCTCCCTTGCTATTGTGCTTTACTTAATATTTGATTAATGGACGTAGCTGCAATTTATAATGACTCTTTCTAGGATAGTGGCACCAAACCTATGGAATGCGTGCCATAAGGAGCTGTTTGTATCACTGAAAGCAATGTCACCATTGTTCTAGGAACATCAAGTTATAGTGGATCATGGAAAGAAAAGAGTTAAAACCCACATCATAGTTGGGTATCAGTTCAACCTGCAGTAGATCCAAGACACCAAAGAGCACTATGTAGCTGGCATCAGAGTATACACACCGAGCAGCCCTGACATCAACGTGGCCCAGCTACCTTCCCACCAGCTACTCTCTGATTACCTATTCTAGCTTTCCTTTCTACTCCGTGGAAAGGAAATGATATTACAGTGCTACATGCATACCCGTGTTTATGATAGCATAACTCATAATAGCTCAATCTTGAGTCCGTGGTACTAAGTGAAATAAATCACAGAAATAAATCACAGAAGATTACATATCACAGAACAGAAGAAAAGACAGATGACAGGAAAAGTGGAGTCAGATTTCTGCACAGGGGGGAGGAGATTTGGGGGTGCAGGGAGGTGGGAGGAAGGGGACAGGCGGGGAGGAAGGGGAACTGAAAAGACATGTAATGTGCGTGTACCAATATCCCTCAATGTATCTTTTCATTAAGTGTCATGAACGTATTCCAAAACAGAGGCCATTCTATAAAAAGTCACAATGCAATCAGGAAAGAAATATCCATGTTAATATAATCCATGATGCGATAAATGTGTGCACAGGGCTCTGAGGCAAGTGGGGGAAACGCTTTTACGAGACTGTTATCCGGACTGACACTTGAGGAGCTGAGTGAGTAGGAAGCGAGCACTTGCCCGTGGGGAGCGTGTTCCGGAGAGACCAGCAGATCCAATGTGGGGGGCAGCTGCACCTTTAGGGAATGGGGCCGTGCGGTGTCCATGAGGAGTGCCCATCCACCCCCCCGTCTTTGCACCCCATTGTCTGTTCTTCCTCATCTCTGCTACGCTGACTTCGGGTGAGAATCTTAACAAAATAACTTTGTGTTCTGTCTTCTGGTCCCCATAACAGCATCAAAAGTTGACCAGGAGCGAGCAGGTCGAGTCAGAGCGGGAAACCGACTTTAAACCTGAAAGTCATCTTAATGAAATAATCTTAATCAAACGTCGGTTGTGTTGAGGGTGCCCAGTAGTGGTTCTCCTTGATCCAATTCTTGACATTGTTGTCATTTGCTCAGTAAAGGTCACTTCATTCTTCTTCGTGTTTGCAATCTGGTCCAAAGCCTGTTCATTTTCACACTTAATAAGCACACTTTCAATTCCTTCACCTAGTCACCATGCCCTGCAGGACACCATTCAATACATCCCCCTCTCCCAAGATGACAGCAAACCATTGATCTCTGCTTTGGTCTATTCCCCTTTGGCTAGTTTCCTACCACCCACTTCAGTAGGGTTTGTATGGTGTGTTCTTAATGCAGCTGCTTAATTCCCCTGCATGTGTGAATGAGGTTATAACAAATGATTCATGTGGGAAAAAAAGGTAGACCATCTTGTCAGAGTAAGTGTGCTACACTAAGTCTAGAAAGACTCATGCTGATTCCAAAAATGAAACTGTAAAAGTATAATATTTTGAACTTCCTATACAACAAAAGCAAAAATGACCACTTATAAAGAAGCAAGAGTTTCCCCTCAGCATTTACATTTTCCACTTCCTTCTCTTTTTATGGATTAAAAAATAAATCTTTGCCAAAAATAAGAACTTATTCAAAGGCAGACACGAAGGAAAAGCTGAATACTAAGCATTGACTGAGGCAGCAAAGAGTTTGATACATTTTACCCTAAATTTAACTACAGAATTCAGCATTTAAAAATATGGAGGGATTCAGTATCAAATCTTAGATGAAGGTTTCAAAAATCTACCAAATCTTGTGTCTGGATAAGTGTGTGTGTGTGTGTGTGTGTGTGTGTGTGTGTGTGTAGGGGGATATCTTTCATTTTGTTGAAATGCAACTTTTTTGTGTTTTCTTTATAATGGTAAGAAATAATTTGCAAAGAAATTTAAATTAACATCAAAGTGACAAAAGTCAAGAGTTGATGAGCTCTGATCAGCACTCCAAAGAAAGGAGACAAGAATACAGCAATAAGACACCACTCTTGGTAAGCTGTAAACGCTCCTCCGCTTTTCAAATTCCCTAACAAGGTGAGCGAAACCATTCCAAGAGCACTATTGTCAAGAGACACCTTTGAACTGATCTATCCTGAAGAATAACCCCCAGAAAGGTAGGGAAAAAAAATAACTTTCATATGTTTGTGGCCACACAGCGCAGCTCCGACTTCTGAACATTTTTCCCCAATTATTTTTGTAAAGTATTGATCGCAATTTAATTTTGCAGTCCCAACATGAGAGGCGCTTCATGCTGAAATGTCTCAGAGGAGATTGTAATCAGGGTCTAGCCTGAAGGTGAAGCGCTGGTACACAGGTTTTACTCTATCCCTGCACTCTCCATCAGCTCAGGCACTGGAGCAGAGGGCATTCTCAGGCAGATTAATTTTTGACGATGGGATCGATGGAAGATGTTTTTTCCTCCTGACATTGAGTCATCTAATTTGCTGTTTATCTTTGGCTTATTGAGTTTTGAGCATTGTTAAATCATACCTTTCAGCTGTTTAATTTCATATGTGAATTTTGCATCCCCCTCTTGTACCTTGGCATAACTCTTTTACCTAAAATGAGCACGATGATGGGCCTTTTTTGACACAGGGTTACTGCTTTGGAGTCTGTTAAGTACTCCAAGGTAATGTTATGGTACTTTCTAGCCTTTTTTCTTTGCTTGTGGCCATAGATCAGCTCACCTCTAGGGAAATCATTACTTGCCATCATTATTATCCCCAGTACCTTCTTCCCTTCTCCCTTGTTTCCCGGCCCCATGGCTTGATGAAGTGCTTCGATGTACAAACACCTTATCTCAGGTCTCATAATTAACCCCTTCATAACACAGGCTGAGCACATTATTTTTCCTGTGAGAATCTCCTTCTAGCTCAATACCGGGGGTTCTTTATAGCAATCACACAGCTTTAACTACTCCAACTCTATTTTGGCAGTAAGATAGGAATGTTGTAAGTGTGCTGATGGCTCGAAGAAAAATGCTTTCCACCTAGAAAAACGTGGCCTTCTAAAATCATTTTTTAAGGCACTGGAGCTAAATCTCAGGACAGCTTCTCTTTTATACACCTGAACATTCCTCCTAGTAGCAATGTTATGTTAACTTTTACTCATTCTATACATTTTTCTGAACATAACCATAATTTTTTCAAAGTTAATACAATATGAAAAGGGTCTTTTTTTAGTTTGAAAGTTGTATGAAATATTTTACAATAAGATTGAAAGCAAAATGAAAGATATTAACAGAATATAATTCTAGACTTGATTTTTAATAGGAAAACAAGCTTCCAGTTCTACTAATTCAGTAAACAAAATCATGCTAGTCTATACACCCAACCACTTCTGGATTTGATTAAACAAAGAGATGTTATCCTTACCATTGTGAAACTAGCCCTGGACCGACTATTTGTAAGCATAATCTCTTCACTGTTAACAAGCTGTATTTCTTTGAGAAAGTCATAGCAACTCTTTGCTTATTTCTTCTTCCGTAAAATTAGGTGGTTTAAAGACATATTTAAGTGTCAATGTGTACCTTGTGACTTACTACTCTGCAATGTTGTCTACTTGGTGAAGACATACCCCAGACTCTATCTCTCCTGTGAAGGTTTTGTGCCTGTTGCTGCTCACAAAGAAGTCACTAACAAGCAGTCACAACCATCCAGTTGTCACTGCTTTGGTGCTCATACTGGTGATGCTCTCTGATCTATTGCATAACCTCGTATTACAAGAAGGACCTAGAGCTACATCGTGGACCCTATTCCAATATCTGTACATCACAAAGATCTATTGTAATCAATCCCAGAAGCTTAGTTTTGAGGTAAACTTCTATCTTATATGCCTTGATTTTGTACCGCTTGTGAATACAGCTCCAGATAAGGTGATTTCAAAATTCCTTGTGCTTTGTCAGCATTGGTAGAGCAAATATATAGTTTAGTGAGGTGTGTGCTTTGGAAAAACAATTTCCACTTTGATACAATATGCTTTAATTGCTTTGTTAAACAGTTTCAGTTCCTTATAGACACATATCATATGTCTTGTCCTACTAAGATATGGATTCTTTCCGGGCAAGAAAATAGTAATCATTGAACATTTGCCTTATGAACATTTCAATTATTTCTTCTTTTCGTGCTTTAAGTTGCTATTAAAGAATCCATCAGCTGAAATTTGTGTAAGTGACTTTGTACTTTTATTGGCTGGCACCAGAGACAAGGATGAGTTCCATGAAAAAAAAGTGAGGAGTTAAATTTTCTGCTCCACGGGAGAGTATATAAACTACACATGTAAACAAGAATTTACAAATTAACACCCATACTTATAACATTAGTGTAGAGCAATATGTTTATGAATCATATTGTGATACTTTGGTTTAGAACCTTGTGTTAGCTTGTCAGCTAGAAAAGTTTTTTTCTCAAAAGTATGAAAGAAAACAACTGGAAATAAAAATACTCCATTTCCTCAAAGTATACATTTCCTTACCATGTGAGTAGGTTGTCGAAGCTAAAGCAAAACATTGAGCTTCTTCAGGGTGATTTAGGCCAAGCAATTATGGCTTTCAATTTCATGTAGAAAGGGCAGCTTCCTGTGATAGTGCTAACTTCCTCAACTCAATTTCAAGTCCAGGCCAATCAGATACAGGCACATACAAAACAAGATCAGAGGGAGCTCCAAACCTGTGTAACTTGTTTGGCTGATTTTAAGTACTCATTAAATAGTAATGGTCAGTTTGTTTGTTTGAAGTCAACGTTAAAGTTACAATATGTTTTGTCCTGTATTTTGGTGCTGGAGATTAAATACAGAAACTTCGGAGTCTAAGCATGGGTTCTACCATGGAGCTATTTTCCCAAGCTCCTCCCAAGGTATTATTAATGGCAATGCTTCGGTCTTCATTTTCAATATATTTTAAACCTACTGTACAAATCCAACCATTACAAGCATAGCTTTTATATTTGTGATATATAGTCTAAACATTGACATGTAGCATATGCATACTATAGTTGTGTGATAGTTTTGACAATAAATAGCTTATATACCTAATGAAATAATTGTGATAGATGTATTTAATTTACTGAGCTTTTGTTAATATTCTTAAACTCTGCTTAAGGTCATTTATTCCTCATTGCAGCTCTGTGGATGGCTATCTTTATTACCTTTATCTTACATGTAAATGAAATTTATGACAGGGGCTTTAAAAGTTATGGAACCCCCTTTTTAAAAAGTAATAAATTAGAGTTCCAAAGAAGTTAAGTGTCATACACAAAACAGCATGGGCAAAATTCATATTGGAATGCTTGTCTTGCTTTGCAGTTCGGTCCTGTAGTGTGGTACATTGTTTGAGAGGCATCAGTGACTTTCCTTTGGTATTATCTCATTATCTCACTGAAAGAAATCTGAATGTACACAGGAAATTTCCTACAGAATATTAAGATTATCTCCCTTTGAAAGAATCAACTGATAAACTCATACACACATGTTGTGTTTAAGATTTGGATACTAAGGATATTTTTGCTTAAAAGTTGAAAATATGATTTTTGACATTAAAACCTTCCCATAAATGCCTGAAATTTATGAGTTGATTTCATCATCATAAACAAGGTCATAGTAAGGACTAGCAGTGTAGCTCAATAGTATAGAGTTCAGCTAGCATACAAAGACCCTGAATTCTTTCCCTTGCAAAGCAAGGGAAGGGGTGGGGAAGATAGGGATGGGAGAACAGAGAAGAGAGGGAGAGGGAGAGGGAGGGGGAGGGGAAGGGGGAGGAGGCAAGCAGAGGGGGAGAGGAGAGGAGGGGAGGGGAGTGAGACAGAAGGGGAAGGATGGGAGGAGAGAAGAAGGATAGAAAGTTAAAATAACAACCAAGTCTTAGGACATAAGTCCAGGAGATACTGTAAAATTGGCTTAAAGAACTCACACAGAATGAGCCAGAAGGAATGAATCCTTGTTATACAAACCAGAACCTGGTAAGAGTGAGTCATGGTGGCCATAAGCCTGAGTCAGAGTCAGAGTCAGAGCTGTAGGGATGGGTATGTGTTACTCTTGCTTCCCTTCCCTGTGAACCAGAACAAACACGGCATCTGGAAGAGCTGAATCACAATATATTTATTTTGTAAATTTTCATTTATTCATTTATTTTTGTCGTACTGGGATTAAAACCCAGGTCCTCACATATCCTGGGCAAAAACTCCGCCACTGAGCTGTTCCCCAGCCTATGACAAGCTGTTCCTGTTGCACCTGTCATCATGTGCTAAGCTGAAGACTTCCTGATGTGTGAGACTACCTAGCTATGTGCTAGAGACCTGAGGACAGAACTCTGGCAATTCATTTTTAGTTTATGCCTCGTCAATGCAAATATCTCCCAGGTGTTGTTTCTTTCAGTCATTCTGCAATATAAATTTATCTCTTTGAATTTGTTGTATAATAATAACATCTTCAAAAGTACATGAAAAGACCGCAAAAAAAATTTTTTTTAAGCACTAGACTCTATGGCCTACCTAATCCACAACTTTATAGTTAGCTCTTTGTAATTTAAAGTTGACTTACTAATTTGTGAACATGCCAAATCATATGAATCTAGTAGCTAACATGTCTTACATAACAGTCTTTTAGATCTTTGAAGCTGCAATTGGTCATGGTCAGTTATGTTGTTTTAAAATTTTGAATAAGGTTATAAAAAGCAAGTGTGGAATCAGTAGGTTACCTAACTATGGAGAAACAATGTGTTATGAGGCAAGATGTTAAATTTAGGTTATTTGACGATATGTGACATATGTGGCAGTGAATGAGAAGTTCTGGAATGCTCTGATTTGGCTGATACTTTATTAGATGCTAAGAGTACCAAACTTCCAGTGTTCATCAGAGGGAATAAGAATTCATCAGGAAGTCACATTCCATCCCATATTCATGTATCTTTGATCTTGTTTGTTTGCCTTGTGCAAAGTCCTTGTAGCAGTCCTTCTCACCAATCCAAGAAAGTGAATGCACCTTTGTGATCTGGTCCAGTACAGTAACTATACATCACCTCCTCTGTTTTTTTCCAAACAGGATAGAAAGAAATTAGGAAAGAGGTTACTATCCCAAGCCAACAGAGATGAAGAATGTCAGACTCAAGGAGACTAAGTTGACTACTCACTTTTAGATTCAGAAACGTGAGATAAATTTAAATACAGGTCTTTTGACTTTTACCTCTTTGCCTTGCTACTAAATGAAAAAGAGTGGACAGGGGTACTTCCCAATGGGCAGGTGTTGAAAACCTGTCCAAAAGTTGAATTAGAATAATTAAAGTCAAATCATTTTGGCTTGCTTCTTTCAGGCAAAATCATGTCCCACCTTTTTCACTAGGTGGGCTAACCCTCCAATTTTTACTGCCTACATTACCTGGTCAGATGTGTACTGTTTATAGTCAACCTCAAGTTTATCATTATGTGCTGAAGATACAGCAACAGAGGGAGAGTTGGGAGAGAGGGACTTATACAGAGACAGTTCTTTTACAGAGCTCAGTGACTTTTAAGAGTGAAAGTAAAAATAGTTATAGGCCCATAGGAGCTAAAGACAAGGCCTATGGTCTTAAGGTTATCATACAGGCCAGAAAAACAGCCAGTATTTATGAAGCATAATTTTCTTTCTCCTAATATTATATATCTAGGTCATCAGCCATTTGTCTGCTCTCCAAGGAATATTACCAATAGAGTGGCTTAATCATTACCGATGATGAATTTTACTTTATATCCATATCGTCTTTGATAAGTGGCAAAGCCTAATGCAAGATGCAGCAGTGGGAAGGGTAATAGAAAGCACACATCTTAGTGTGAGCAGTATATTTTAGTCAGCAGTTTCATGAGGCCTATTATGTGGCTGTACTCATCTGTTGGCCTAGGATGACGCCTACACTTGAATGAACGTGGTAGTTACCATGAATCACAGGAGTGTGAGGCCCCCCCAAGAAGAGCACTATGGATTAGGGTCTCGAAAGGAGGGTGGGTGCCATCTTGGTTTGAGATCTGAAACTGGACCAGTCTGAGAGGTAATCAACTACTTGGTGGATCTTTCAGGTAATTAGACTCACTTTTTGAGAAGGTGAAAGTCAGCGAGAGCCCTTAGCCTTGATGGTTCAGGGAAACAAGAAGAGGTTTAAATTGAGCGGATCCCTAAACTGTTCATTAATCCACTTAACCTCCCTCATTTTAGATATGGCTACTTATTTCCAGGTATTTTTAGTTTTGTTCTGGACCTTTCTCCTTCAGTGCTACTTTATAAACAATTTCTTTTCCTAGTGTCTCATTTTGTTTTTCTCCCTTTTGCTCTCCAATTCTTGGGAAATGACTTTCATCTTTCCCAAGGTACCAAAACCCCAGTGACAATGATGATATTTTTCACTTTAGAGATTACTTAATGCTCTTCAGAGCTCCCTGGGATATTTGCTAGTAACCCAGTGACAGTCTGTTAACTTGAGTGCTCAAAATTATTGATTTTTGTGCCATCTCTAATGATGCTTTGAGTAAAAATGTCACATTATCAACAAAGTCATTCAGAGTCCTACTAGCAGAATTAAGTACTACTCTTTCACCTGTGAGTAACTGGGTACACGATTATTCTACCAATTATTATACTGTATTTGAAATTTTAATATACTTTTTTTTACAAATATAATGAAAAATTTTTTAGCCAGCCGCCTAATCTCCTCACTGAGATACCCCTAGCACCCAGTGGTATCTGCCATGTAAGAGATGGTTGGTGAATATTAGTTCAAAGACTGGTTTGATCCTCTTTTGTTAATTGATGAAAAAGAGAAAGTTTGGACCAGTTGTTCTTCTCTAGGCAAAGTGTTTGGGTTTGTGCTATTTGTTAGGACATAAATGAGCTGGCATTTATGCTTATGGAATGAGTTAGAAGAGCTATAATTGTAAATTCATGCTGATTTTAATGAAATCGAAACTCAAAGTGTGAAACTATCCAAATAAATATAATTTCCTCCAAACTGCTTTGATAGGAAAAAGAGTCTTTGACACAGCTCCAATTAAGTATCTTAGTCACCCACACAGAAGCAAAAAGACTACCTCCCTCTGATGAGAAGTCTCTGCAAATAGTGGAAACACTCAAAGCATCCCTGGTTGTTTTCTCTGTGTGGGCATTTTCACCACCTAGAGCAGACAGAATGAACTGATTCTGTCATTTGCATGGACAGAGTTGATACATGTGTCACTTTTAACCCTACTGGATAGAGTTTTAAGTAATAAAACTAGAAATCGTACAAAGATATTAATACAAGGTGATGTCTTAATACGTAGTCTAATATTAGATAGCCAAGGCACATATTCAAATTGTGATTATAATAGATTAAACAGAAAACGCCATTGCTGTGCTCCTATCAGCGGTGGTTAAGAGCTGTTTTTGAGTCTTTGTTATTTTAAAATGTCATGCTTTTGTTTTATGTCCTTCCATCCTTTGCCCACTGTGAGTATCCCTGCCTCTGTTAATTGTTCCAAACACCTGCTACAAACGCAGCCCCCGAACAAACAAAAACTACAGGGAACTTGACAGCAAAACAAATATATACAGATACTGGGGTTTTATGGGACCTGCCCGCTTACGAAATGTGCAAACACTCAGGTTGAAAAACAAGATTGTCTGCAGATGTATCTCCTGGCAAATGGCAAAGAAGTTACCCATGAGGCCGATTTATAGAGATGGTGAAGGCATGGTAAACATGTCTGCCTAGCCCTGGACATGTTGTTCCAGACGGTCGCAGAGACACAAGACGGATCCAGGGAGCTGGCTCATTTTCCATCACGAAGCAAAAGAAGGTAACTGTGTACCATGGGCCAGGGCATATTTCCCTGATAGTATGTAACATAACAGGTAAGTAATTTTGAAGGTACCCACCCTTCCTTATCTGAACAAAGGAACTCTTCCAGCCCTGGACATGTATCAAGTGTCTTCCAGCAAAATTAGAACTTCAGTTAAAGGAAGAACATAGTCTTTTGCCCATGTAGTGATAAATTTCCTGTACTATACTAGCAACAGTGAAGACTTGTAAGGTGAAAAAAAATGCCTCTAAGTATCTCTCAGATATGTCATAAAAGGCCACATTCAATAAAACTCATATGGAAAAGTAATGTGTGATGGTGCTCAGAAAAGAGGCAGAGTGGTGGTGCTTTTAAAGGTATGTAAGAAGAAGTAGAAGTGGACGTGTTCATCACAGAATGGAAGGTTGTCCCCATCCTACCACCACCACATCACCAAATGACGGTGCTGGTGGTGAGGTTGACCCAGAGGTCTGTAGCTCCTTCTAGCCAGAGGATCTAATTTTGAAAACAAATTTAATACTGAAGCCAAAAGAATATAGCCTGGAAGATCCCTTCTTAGCTATGTTTGTTTGAAAAATAAGGAAAATTCTTAACGTCAGTGTCTTCCATTCCTTTCATTTTTGTGTTTGTTTACTGTCACGTCGGCTATACAGGGAGAACCAAAATGAGTGCCAATCTCTGCATAGAGATAGAAAAGGAATGAATGCTGAGCAAAGACAAAAGTGGCGATTCACAGGACAAGAAGAAAGAGGCCTTAAAAGAAACCAAAAGATTCCTTTGGTTTTTAGGGACCTACATGTCCAGGAAGACCTGGAACTCTCCAAGACAGGTTGGTAAAATGCGCAGGAGCTGAGTGTGACTGGAACAGTTGCCAGTGCGAATGTGCGGAGGCACTTGTTTCTGTGGGTAAATCCGAAGACTGGCCCTGGGTTAATTGAATGAGCAGCTGCGTGGGTCACATCAGTATAAGAAGCAAGTATTAACAGGTGCAAAGAGGCCACGGGGCTTCCCTTTAGCAATATCAAAGTAAACAGGTAATAGCCATTTACATACATTCCTAAAATGTAAAACTTTAGGCTCAGACTGAAAGCAGCCTATGGCATTGCCTAGTGTTCGTCATGAGGCTAGGGTGCCTGCAGCTCCCCCAAGTCAAATGCAGGCCGTTACTCATGACAAGGAAGAAACAGAAGGCTAGGCACTATATCTTCCGGTGTTGATGCTCTGGACGAATAGGAAAATCACAGGAACTTTAGCGGGGATAGAATGGCATCCCCAATGCAGATAGCATTTTACAGTTTTTTTTCAAGCCTCTGGTGTGGGGAGCAAACTTTTCTCCTATTCTCAATTCCATTCAGGGTTACTGCAATCTTATTCTTGTTTGCTTGCTTGGGGCATAAAAAGTACCAAGGCCAGCCCTGCTAAGTTGGTTCATTCCCACCGCATCTCTGGCAGTCTGTGTCAAAGAAATTGAACTAAAATGGTTGCTTGGAGTTAAAAAAATTAACATTCTCACTACAACAAGTTCAGATTAGACCAAGAAAAGAGTCTGTAAGTGGGGTTTAATGATCCATCAATGGCATAGGGTTTCATTTTAGACCAGAAACATTTGTCATTTATGTTTATTAATGTGTGAGATTTTTCAATGTAGGAAGAAAGGAAACTGTAAGCTGTAAAACAGAATCATAAACAGTTGATTTTATCATCGAGGACAATAGCCGTTTTAACTCCGCTGAGGTAGAGTGTTCAGGGGTCCACAAAGGCTCCATCTCCATTGCAGGTTCTTATTCCAAACAACTTGGAATTCTGCCCCATCTGGAGGGCAAATTAGATAAATCTTTTTTCTCCTCTCCATTGCATATTACCTTTGCCTTTGGACAAGTCTGCTGTCTCACAGAATGCATTGCTCATTTTATTTTACATTCTGTAAACAAAACGATACCGAAAGGACTAAAACACATCTCTTTCGTCTTAATATTTGGAGTCATTTTTGTACCAAACTTATAAAATATCCTATGGCCCGCCGGGGGCTGGCCACACATCCCATGAGAGATTAGTAACGAAGCTAATAAGAAATAGTTCCTCTTTCTGAATCTCACTTAAAGCTGTACAGCCTGTGTTACGGTAGTTTTTGTGTTCACAGAATCTTTCTGCTTCCTGCCACTGTAAAATAAACTCACCGAGTGGGGTTGATTTTATCACATTAAGTTGTATTTAAAGTAACAAAGCTGATTCTCCAAGTTTGCTTTATTTTATTTTGCTCTAAGGAAAGAAGGATTGGCATAGAAACGGCAAGAGGACTTGAATTTTGGTCCACGTCCTTAGAGCCATGGGTAACCTGGTGCTCCACGATGTCAGTTCAGGTGTCAGGGGTAGCACAGTTCAGACCAGCTTTTAGATGTAAAAGAGAAGCGCTTGCCTTGGTTTGGGGAGTCAGTGTTTCCTGTAGCAATATCATTGAGGCCAAGCAGCTGAGAGAGTCAGCCACCCATTTGTTTCTGTGAGATCCCCTTAAAACAGGAACATCTGCTTTTCCACAAGCCATACCGAGCTGTGCTTTGTTCTAAACCAATGTTTCCCAACTTTGTCTCCTAACTCCTCAGCCTCTTTGGCATATTACCAAACACTTTAGCCACGAATTACTGGTCTAGGGATTCCAGGATTGTTCTAGAATGGTAAACTGTGTTGTCTAGTTGATTGATTAATTCATCAAATTTTTATTAAGCACCTGGTGTGTACCAGAAATGATTATAGTTCCTGCAGAGCTTTTAAGGCACTCACATTTAGTGAGGAAGGCAACGAATCATAGGAAAGGGAGTGTATAATAAAGGAATTTGGATGAGGTGTGTCTATCTCAGCACTGCAGATTAGAGGAATCTTCCCCTAGCGGTTTCTTTTGAGCAGGCACTTGGCAAGGGAATAGATGTTTGCCAGGAAAAAAAAAAAGAAAATGGGACATTCCAAACAAATAGACCAGTAGAGACAGGAGCGGAGGGAGTCACAGATGTGACTTTTGAGGGAGGAGGGCAAAGTTCAATGTGGTTGGAGCATATGACTTATTGGAGTGAGGTGGAAGAAGATGACATTGGAAAGGTAGATTTATTTCAGGGTTTGGAAAACTATGGAATCTTCTTCATTTAATGCAGAGAGATGTCAACTCAAATTCAGACAATCTTTAATTTGTTAGTGAAATGTAAAAGTATTGACAACACAAACCAAAATAATAACTGTAAATTATAAATACAATCTGCGATCCATATGTAATAGTTACATGGAATAAAACAATACAAACACATATATCTGATGCATTTTTATGTAAAAGATGTTATTTGTAAGAGAACCCTCTTTCTTCCTGGCATTCTCTGGTCATACTGTCTTTTATATAATGGGCATCTTTTTACCTCACTGGGGCCACAAATTCAAGCCAAACATCTGCACCACCACTGGCTGGATTTCCACCACTAGGTGTATTTCTTCTAACATACTTTTAAAAAAATGTATTCTAGGATCTGCATATATTGAGAGATAACACATGAAATGTGGGTCTAAGCTCCCTTATGTATCATGTATAACAGAAGAAAGTGCCAGAAAATAATCTGCACATATCAAAAAATATATGAACTCTAGTGTCTAATCCCAGCAATAGACTTGAAAGAGAATAAAACGGGTTGTGATTTGTTTTAAATTTTTCTAAATAATGACTTTTCCTCTGGTTTGAGAAATAGTGGTAGTGTTGGTAGAATCAGTGAGAAGTGATAAACATTTTCAACTTGAACTTTCTCTTTTATTGATCATATAAGAACATACTAGGCAATAAATCGGGCAATGCTTTTTTACCATGTGCCAGTGGCCTAGTCCCCCCAGTCCTTGTAAGCCAGCTGAGCTACCAGATCTGGTCAGAAAGATAAGCCTAATGTAATTGTGGGAGAGCTTGTTCTTTGATGAACACTGTGTTTCTGTTCTGTTCTACCTCACTTACCTTCCTGTGTTCTTACTTTGGTAACCTGGATCCTAGATCTTGACCTTGAATTCTATGCCTACCTCTGGATTCATTTGGGTCTGCCTGCCTGCCTGCCTGTAACTTCCTTCTCTCGGTCTTTTCTTCACCAACATTTTGAAAACTGAGACTTAATCTTCTGTCTTGGTTTCTCCGTTTTCTTAAACTATTCTTATTAGTCTCTAGCAGTAGCCTGGTCTCCAGTTTTGCTAGCCAGCCACCCCAGAGTTCCATTCAAATGCTTCTGAGTGAACACAAAACTTAAAATTATACCTAAAGAGTGGCTACCAATTGATATGTGGCTTCTACAAGAGATAGGTTTGGGCTCAGTGTTTAATATGTACAACTGGTTGACAAGAGAGAGACCATGTAAAGCATATTTATGAACAATTATGATATTGAAAAGCTTGGGGAACTTGTTACAGATTCTAAAAATATTTTGAGTATAGAATATATAATTGTGCTGGATTAAGTTTTAACATGACATTTATGAACATAGACATTCACTTGTGACAGAAAAAGACAAACCAGATCCCACAAACATTGTGAGAATTCTTTAGAAACATGCAAGAATATTATACTGGGTCTATAGTAGAATCATGCAAATTTTCCATGAATTAGCAAAGTTACATTTTAATTAGGAAAAGGAAGCATTATTTTGGTTATAGCAGCAAAAATAAGCAACCCATTAACTATGGATCTTAATCTATGTCATACCAGCAAATAGCTGCACACTTTTGAGCTCCACAACCAGAGGTATGTATGAAGGAGCATGAAAAATCTGCTATAGAAAGTGAGCAAGATTATCTAAGTTTTGGAAAATAAGAACCTGGAGGAAAGATCAAAGATTGGGGATTATTTTGGATGAAGAATGATTTTGAGATGATCTATGAGTATTTTATGATTTCTTATTCAGAAAACAATTGGTGAGCATTTTTTGTCTTTCGTCACTAAAGGCTAAAGGTGAAACAAAGGATTTTGACTTGAATGGAGAAGTCTTGGTGGGAGAAAGTTGACAGCCATTGAAAAAATTTAACTTATGCTTCCTCTAAAACCTCAGTAGATCCTTGGTAACTTGGTATGTGTATACTCCTACAGGTTGAGGATGTACTAGCCTCTCCTCTTAATTAGAAAGGGGTCCATATAGTGATTTAGTTCCTTAATTAGGAACATTTAATTGGAAGAGTTAAAAAATTATTTTATCTACTTATTTTACAAGCTGACTTTCAAACAAAACAAGAGTAATTGGTAATGCTGATGCTTTACCATCTGTCGTTGTACTTTGTGTTGCTCACATAGTTAAAAAAAAACTAAATGGATAAAGGAGGCACGAAACTTCATAGGGAGCAAGGTTTGTCCAGTTGTAGCCCCAGTGCTCTACTTGAAGGACAAATGGGAAACGTGAGAAGAGGAAAGACAATAAAAAATAGTTCATCCTTACTGTTTACAACCATTGGAATTGTTGGGCTGTGCTGGTTAGGCTCCTTTTTCGGTATTAAGAATAAATGCCATCTTGAAATGATACCTTAATTAAAATTAATATTGTTGGTTAGGGTAACACATAGTCCATGACTCTGGCTTTTTTAATCCATTAACTTTTGTGTTTCTCATCAACCTATGATTACATTTAATGCTTTACAAAGGATACTTACCCTTGCAAAGGTAAACTCTGCCTCAGGACAGGAGGTTATGTAAGTGATGCCATTTGTACCTAGGTGCACAAATGCACAATTTCTTCAGGTTCTTCATCATGAATTTTCTTTTAAAGTGTAAATATTTGGATTTCCAAGTTCTATCCCAGGGGAATTTAAATGCAATGAATCTAAAATTCATTTTTTCCCAGCATATTATCTCCGCCTCCTGAGCCAACTCATCCCTAAGGGTCTTGTCTCCCTCCAGCTTTCCTCTATTGTTTTCAAACCCTCATTCTTTTCAGTTGCATCCACTGGTCTCCCAACGTGTCTCTACTGCAGCTTTCATGAAGCCACGAGACTCACCTTCCTAAGGTATAGGCCTGGTCCTGCTTTCCCTTGCCTTGTTACCCCAAGGGCACTATCATCTTCTGTGACGATGGTCTCTGGGTCTGATGAGGTTTGCAAACACTCAGTTCTGAGTCCATTACATGATACCTACTGAGTCAGTAGTCCCAAACCTCATGAGCGAAGATTACAGGGGTTGGAATGTGGTTTGTCCCCCAAGAGTTCATATTCTGTAAGGTTTGGTCCTTGGGGTAGTTAAGTAGTCTGTAGTAGTAGTTAAGCAGTGGGACCTTCAACAGATTGAGCATGCTACGTGATCACAAGATTGGCCTCTCCTTTCTCTACATGGTTTTCTTTCTTGTGGTGTGATCTCCCCCTTACGTGGGCTTCCAAAGTGGTGCCACCCGCTATGGGAACCTCACCAGAGCCTGGGCTATGCTCTGTATACTTCCAGCCTTCTAAGCTATGAGCTAAATAAAGCTTTTATTTATAAGTATCCAGACTCAGGTATTTTATTATATTAATAGAAAGCAAACTAATACACACACACACACACACACACACACACACACACACACACACACACAATTTATATATTCCATAGACTTAGAGATGGCCACTCTTCTTAAGAAAAGCAAGGCCCGTTATCATTGAATTTTAATCCATAACTCCTCTACATGGTAGTTGTAATTCCTTTCACCCAACATAATCACTCATCCTTTGAGGTTGTTACACATACTTGCAATGAATTTATTTCCTTTCTCTAATCCACTGGGAGCATTCTGTTTTATTTCTCAAGACTTAGATGCTTTTCTGTCAACTTGAGGCTGCTGCTGTAACATTAGGAATTCCCAGCTCTCCTCCAGAAACAACCTGTCCACATTTGAATGAAGCATGTTAATATGGAATGGCTCTTCTCTTGCTTCCCCCACAGTTGTGAGTGCCTAGAAGGCTGAGTGTGCTCTGCGGCATTTGTGTCTTTTCACTATGTCCTCTCCACCTTTTCCTTCACATGTGTCTGTATGACCTCAGTATTTTTAGAGGTATGAGAGAAAAGGAAAGAAGATGGGAGAAAATGCTCTTGCAATAATGCCTTGGAAATTAGTGAATTATTAAAGGATCTTCTGTCAAGAAACAGAAATCTACAGCATTTGGAATCTGAACAGAGTGAAATGTATGAGTGGGGTAGAAGGCAGTTATGAGGTGGAAAATTGCCTTTTTTCACATCTTTTCTCTTTCATGCACATTCACTCTACAGATTAACGGGTTTAATTTGGGCAAATTTGTACACACACAGAACATGCTTTGATCATACCCAAATTGTACCTCTTTCCCCATCCTCCCATCTTGTTTCACATCTGGGGAAGTTTCAGTGTGTAAAGTGTATTTTTGATCGTATTCATGCCTCCTAATATTGTCCTTAAAGGACATGAGATTAAAACCAGATTTTGGATGTACAGCCAAATAAAATCAAAGTAATAGATTTCATGGATTTGTCATACATTAAATATGCATGTATATGTTTCACGTAGGGAAAATAAAGTCAAATGGGAGACTTTATTTCTCCAAGTAAAATAATAAAAAGTCAAACTTTTTATCTAACACCTCTGTTGTTCATAAAAAGGTAAGAAAGTAAATATCAGAGAACTAGTTTTTCATAAATATAGTTACATAAAATATATGTAAATATTATCTTTGTTTCTCCTTTTTTTTTTTCCTGTAGAAGACAGAAAAACTTCATAGATGAGGAATGATCTTCAAACAGGATTTGGGGAGAGACAGGAAGACTTTCAAAACTTCCTTTATACCCAAAGCAGGGATCTGACATTATCACCACAAGGTGAAATAACCTTGAATGGTCTGACATTTGCACAATGGCTTTCTTTTTGATCTGTCTGTAGTTCCAACTAATTACTTGAAAATACCTTTGCTATTTCTCTGCATCCCTTTTTCTTATATTGTTTTCTGACAGTCTAATAAGAACTCAGCTTTCCCCACTGACCATATGTAAAACTGGATAAATGATAATATTCTAACAGAAATGCTCACTTTATGTTGAAAGTCAGAATGGTAGTTTGGAGTTCCATAAGATCAGAGAGAAGATAAGGCACAAACACTGTACACTGTACCTTCATGCTTTTATTATTGGTGGATTATGGGTTATCAAGTGACAATACAGAACTGGACAGGGAGAAGATATGATACCATAATGTTGGCCTTTGCAGCAATAACTCAGTTCAAAATTTCCCTTCTCCAAATTAGGTCAGCGGAAAATCACAGTAAGACAATAAAATTCCCCAAATTTCTGTAAACCGATTATGTCAGTTGGAGGTTGCTTGCCTGCATGTAACAGAAGCCAAAACTCAGTGGCAAGAGGTAACTCACCCATGATGACAGGACACCTAGAGGTAAGCTACAGAGTACAACTTCAAGGCTGCCCAAGCCTGCCCTGACGTGGTGGCTCCACAATTTCATTAATGAACCGGGTTTTACTTTATAATTTCATCCCTTTGGTCATTTTTGCTTTAAATGGTCGGTCCAGCTCTGGTTCCACTTCTATGACAAGCAAGAAGAAGGAAACGATATAGAAGAAGAAATAGTATTTACTCTAGGAAGCACAAAAGGAACCCAGAGGTTCTCCACTGTTTCCTTTTCATTTCTGCCTACTGAGACTGCGTCAAATGCTCCTACCTGAATGCAAGAGAGGCTGTGAAGTGAGAATCTGTATTTTTGCATTCTCAATATGGCCTTCGTAACGGTGAAAGGAAGAAAGGCTATTGAATGGCTGGCTAGCAAGATCTGCCTTTCCAATTATGAGCATTCCATTCTGGTGCAGTTTTTCCTTAAAAACCCAGAGAAATTCTAAAGCAAGAATGCACTTCTGTACGTTCCCATGAAATGTAATGTTCCTTATGTCCAAGGAGTTATCAGAAACGATACATTGCTTTTTATTTGCTACATTAACTGTAGTAATTCAGGGTAAAAATTCCCAAATCTGAGTCACACTTGACCCTTCTCTCTTTTTCCCTATGCATTCAGTCAATTGTCATATTTGGTAAAACTGCCTCTTCTCAGCTGCTCTCTGACCCACTTGTTTACCCTGTTTGTTCCCGAATGGCTCCCATGTTTATGAATACTTATATCTCCCTTTATCTTTAAGATGCCTTCGTGACTAAAATACCAATATCCTCTCTTGTCCCACCATGAAAATTTCGTTAGGAATAAGTTTTATTGAAATTTGGCATTTGTTCTATTTCCTTTTGAAATCTTTGATGGTTTGCTGTCTGCGAGGTGAGTGCCTATGAAACTAACTGCCTGGCACACTTAACCTAGTGATGGTCTCTGAATGAACACCGACCTGTTCTCCATGCTCCAACGGTTCTTTGAGACTCAGCATGAATCTCTATGCTGTAAACTTCTTATTTTTCTTCCTTGGCATGTCTGCTGTACTTTCTGTGGGCCATGATCAAAATATAGGGTGACTATTTTACCATTTTAAAATTTATTACAGTGAAAGACATGTTTTCATTAATTCCCTTCAAAATTTTCCCCTTTCCTTTTGACACACTTATCCCAGTCTTGCTACTTTCTGAAGCAGCAGTTCTGGAAGACCTCTTTTGGGGGTGTCCTTAGGTACCCAGACCTGGGTGCCTTGGTGTCCTGAATCTGTTCCAAGTGTTTAGACATCATGGCCCCTTTGACTTTGGGGAAGAGTCAGAAGTCACGTGGTGACGGATTGGGTGAGTAAGGTGGATGAGGACACACTGTAATGCTTTACAAGCCTGTCTTTCCAATGGAAGCACTCAGCATATGCATCTTCCATATTTTTTGTTATGGCCTGCTGTGGTGGATTAACTAGTTCCCAGCTTAAGTAGCAATACCCATCTGAACAGAGTCAGCATGGTTCTGGGCACAGAAGGCCCACTGGAGGATGGTGGGAGAACTATAGTAAAAGGAGAACAGGAGGGGAGGATTTCATGCTGATTTTCCTTGGAGGAGCCTCACTTCAGAATCCTGGACACCTCCGGGGCAATTTACCCACGGGAGCCTGCCAGAGACTCCAAACAGCATCTCACCGCCGCTGCTGCTGCCCTCCTGCTTTCAGAAGGGCAGAGTCTCTGAACTTTGGCTGCTGTTCTCTCCAGAGGAGCTCTGGTCTTTGCCTTCAGCCAGGCCTCAGCTCCCAGCTCTCTGTGAAGACTCTCCAGCCCTCAGCACCAGACCCCGGCCTTTCCAGTACAGACCTTCAGGCTTCCGTCACAGATTCCTCAGCCTTTGGGCTGACACAGACTTGTAGGGGATGTTACCATGGGGCTCCAGGCTCTCGACTGCATTCTTTGAATCTCCAGCATGAGAACAGATCTCTGGCACTCTTCCGCATTTTACTTTGTTGGGTTAATATGATAAAATAATCCTGAAAGTGATGTGCCCTCTTTTAAATCTCTTCCCTTGCAAAGTCCTGACTATAACATCTGCTACTAGCACAGCTAATGTTAAGCAAGTCTCTGATGCTTTCTTTGGGGAAAAAAACCGTTCATCGAGACTGAGAAAATTGTGTTTTAAGTTAAACAATCAGCAAGCTTAATGCAAAATCACCAAGGTCTTCATAAGGCTGACAATGGTTTTGTGCAAACGTGGCCTTGTGATATATTATTGAGAGTTAAATAAACATTTCCTGATACATGCTGTGAAATTATGATCTCACCTCTTGACTTGTTCTTCTGTTTCCTTATTCTCATCTTAGTGCCCAGCTAATGTTCCTCTTCCTGAGTTTGAGCGAGTGATTTCAGCCAGTTGCGTTTGGCCTGTGTAGCTTTGAGCCTGCGTGGTCCTTTTCTGGAGCAGTTCACGTTTTGCTTACCTTACAGAACTCTGTGTTTCCTCTGTCAAGCCCTTTGGTTTTGGCTTTCTGCTTTTCTAAGACAGTCTTTCAAAGTAAATATTTTGATTGGTGCCTAAAACAAGAGCTGTATGTCTGAGCACACCTCCACCCCACACGCCACAAATATTTGAAATATAACTGATAACTAAATCCCCCTGCATTTCACCTGGGCCTATGAAAGTATTGAACCTACAATTGTAATAAAAAAGTACACGTGAATATCCAAACTATTGGTTGTCCATAAAAGCTAGGTGTAATGGTATTGCTTATTACTTCTATTGAATATATGTGTATTTACACAGTGTCAATTTATATGTGGCTCTATTTTAGTAGTGAAGATCAAATGTAGAGATGTGCTAAATTAAACTATTCCAAGAACACAAAGTGTTGATCAGCACATGTGGTAATGTAGGATGGTCAGCTCTAAAACGGATCGCTTAATGTCCTAGCAGAAAATTTGACTGCATAGCTTCAATTTCCCCCTTCTTAGGTGGTAAAAATCTCCGAATTGCATACTGTATCCTCTAGTGACAGTAAGGTGGCATAGGCGAGTTTCCAGTATTGCTAACATGCATGACAATTTGGAAAAACAGTACGGAGTTACAGGAGTTTCCCACCTACGTAAAAGACTCAAACTTTAAAAAGTTCCACTGATGTAATAAGGGAATCATGACAACTAATCATTGTTCAAAGTTTAGTTTTTTATAGAGAGAAGCTAATTCTGTTGCCCCAACAGTTTCCCACAGACAACATGCAGACCCAGTAACCTCTCCTAGGTGAGACAATACTTTCTAAGTTCATAAAGAAATTACTGTTAGTATAATCTCGGTGGCCTAAGGAGTGAAATATAAAACTATTAATTTAAATGAACACTTTTTGTGATGAGTACATTTTTGAAAAATACATTTTGACTTAGAACTTTTGTCTGATTATACACATTTGATACTTAGGTGGGCTTTTATTGAAATGTTTAGGAGAATTTAACTAAGGTTCTAATCAATGTTTAAATGGTTGGATCTGACTTATTAAATTTACAGGCTTTACTTTATTAGCTGTTTAAATGGTGTACAAATGTGTAGAGAATTGCATTGAGTAGAGTGGTATGTTTAATAAATCGAGCACTAAACAAAGAATAAGAAGTGAACATATTTTATGCACAGAGATGTCTCAGGCAGAAAGCCTTTAGAGGTGCCTGGCATGACACTACACTCATGGTAAATGCCCACAGGTTTTATGCATTAAGCTGCTTGATTCCTTCCAACAAGGGAATTGTTTATAATTCTCTGATATTTTCTTCTCATCTACCAATAACTGCCTCTGACATAGTTTCTGTGGCTTTTCCTCACCCTGGCTACTGCTGGCATCAAATTCATTCTCTAAAAACACTGGAGAATGAACATAGCATAACCATAAGTCAAAGTTAAATGTTAGGCAACCCAGAAGCTCCCCCAAACCTGGAGGTCATCCATAAAAATATCCGCCATAAAAACCCATCCATAAAAAGGTGGACATTGCTAAGGATCCTTGAGTAAGTCCTTCTAATGAATTTAAGCTGTCAGGCAACCAAAAATTCCTGGGACTGGCACTGTGCCACCCAGATGGAACAAGAGAATATTTTTTATGGAACCCAGTTTGACCATGTTTCTCCATGATCATCAAAGCTCTGAGCTCATTTTAAATGTGAGTTATGTACTGAAAATATGGAGATCCTCCTGTGTAGTGTGAGTTCCTATGAGCACCACTTGGTCCGAATTGCAGGTTTCAAATGACCCCAATACGTGGGGATGGTGGTGGTGATGGTCGCAGGCAGTTAGAGCAGTGGAGGGAAGAGTTTTGGATCCTTTCTCTATGGTAATGCGAGGATGTGAATACTTGCTTTTTGCTCCACTCTATGGCAAGGTTAAAAGTGCTGCCTGGTTTTGCTTCGGCCTGGCTCATCATGGCAATTTTGAGACGAAGATTTCATAACTGTTTGGCACAGATTTGGACTTAGCATCCTTTACAACTTGTGCAATTTAGACCGGTAAAAACAAAGCTTGAAATAGATTGTTAATCTAGGGACTTCAATCTTAGCCCCATCTCATTTTATGAAAGTAAGTCAATATAAAAGATAGATAATATGTTCATTTATTTATCTCGATTTCAGAGACTCATCTAACCTCACCTCACTACAGCTTGATGTGGACAACGACAGCATGCACTCCCCATTTACTCGTGTTCTCAGTTCTGCTGTACAAAAGGGTCCTCGATTCTTTTTTTTTTTTTTTTTTGCGGTACTGGGGATCGAACTCAGGACCCTGCGCTTGCTAGGCAAGCGCTTATTCCACTGAGCTACATCCCCAGCCCCGATCCTCGATTCCTGATACCTGGAATTTACAGGTGCAAACAAATGCCTGTATGGTGTGGTTGGAAAGGAGAACTCTCAAACATACCACATCTTGGAAAAGATGATAGACCATGCCCCCTTTTCTACACAATGGCACTAACTCTGAAGCGTTTGCGATTTTTGTCAAGCATAGATAACTCCTAGCTCTTGACTCTTCCCAGAGGCTACCGAATACATAATGATAATAATAATGAGAACCTTACAAGACATGATATTAGTAGATTGGTGAAGACCCAGGAAACCTGTGTTTGAATCTCAGGTTCGCTACCTAGTGTCCATGTTCACCTCCCACTTGACCTCAGAGAGGTTAAGTAACCTAACAATGTCTTATTTAAAATCAGGAAAGCCAAGTGTGGTGGCACATGCTTTTAGTCCCAGCTGAGGTGAAAAGATCACTTGAAAATACAAATTCAAAACCAGCCTTGGCAGCGTGGTGAGACCACTTCCCTGTCTCAAAAACAAAGCTCAAAAATTAAAAATCAATTAAAATAGAGGTGATAACCCCTATGTCACAGGGCTGTTACACAAACACTAAGGGTGTGGGAAGTTGCTTGACAGAGGCAAGTGTTCAGTAAATGTGAGTGATCAGTGTTAAAAGCTACTGAGGGTGGGTCTTATGATGTTTCATATTATAAAAGTATCATTTACTATAGGTGATTTAACGTCCCTCCAGGGGCAGGGTTAAAAGAAAAAGTTATAGATCTATTATCTGAAAGTCTGTTAGTGTCATTTTACTTTGCACTATGTCTGCTCAGTTTGGTAGAGTTAATGGAAACCACCTTGCCCATAAAACCAAAATATTCTATTATCAACTCTGCTATTCCAACTTCATGAGTATTTAGCTCCTCAGCCCAGCATACCAACTGTGTAACAAGTGTAATGAATTATAATTCATTTCTCATTGCAATGATCTGAACAAAACACAAAACATACATGATCCAAGATGATCTGGGCTTTACAGTTTTGTACGTTATGTGATCTGGACACATAAAACAGGAGTATCTTTGAATGTAACAGTTTTCCTCTCATAAACCAGAATTCTTTTAATTAAAAACATTTTTTAAAAGTTCAGTATGTGTAATTGTTAACACCTGCTATGTGTTACCAACAGATGTTTCTTACTTACCTAAGGGAACTGTTTAATTATTCTATATGCTTACTGGAACGGCATTTACCAGATAGTTGGGAAACTTTAGTTGGTGACTTTGTATGTAACGTTTGGTATTTCTTTAAATCCCTTCTCCTGTTGCTGTCAGTCCTCACAAACAACCCTAACCCAGCTTACCCAAAGTGTTCTTTGGAGAGGAATAAAACATTAACAAAACTGGCATTGATTGTACATATTTTAGTCTTCACAAGGTTACTGAAATGAAATCATGTGTATACAAAAGAATTGTAAAATTTGCCTGTAGGTATTCTAGCAGCTAATTCTTGGTGTTCAATATGGCCATCTTACATTTTTATTATACATGTAAAACTATACTTTTTAGATAACACCCTTCTTGTAGTCTGGCTTCAAAGGAAGATAGAGTAAAAATGAGTCTTTTTATTTTCCTGAGGTCTTATAAGCAGTAGACTTTCAAAATTATTTATGATACTAATCACACAATTACCTGCAGGCGTGTGTTAAATAGGACACTGGTTTCAGGCAGATAATGGGCCAATTGCAAACAACGACTAAAGAGAGGCAGCTCCATTTATAACTGCTGTTTCGACTGAGCCCTGTTGTCATCAGAGTGATCTGAGGGTGACTCATTAATTAATTGATGTTCTTTTTTATTATGTGCTATTGAGTTAATGAGTAATTTGTGTGCGATAATTCTCTGAACACATTGATAATTGGAGATATTTTCTGGGGCTTCCCTATCAATGACATGCCGAATAGGTAGAAGATAGTGTTCATACGTGTGCGCTCATTATTTGCCGGTTTGTGGTGAGCTCAAAAGCAATGCAAAGACACACTGATGCCATAGGGTATATGAAATACCCTAATTCTGTCTGTAGGTATCTGAGCATGCAGGGCAACCAACTTCTGCCACATAGTAGGAGCTCAATAAATGTCAGTTGAAATAATGCCTCTATCAATCCTTTGCCTTCTATTATGCTAACTTGCATTAAAATTGCAGTTTTTAAAAACATCTGTAATGGTATTTTAAAGGCAATGTAATGAATGAAAGGCTTTTACTAAAATGGTATTCAGTGCTAATGGCCTATTACAATAAACACGTAGATTGTTTTTGAAACTTACTGAAGTGAACACTAAACATGGTTGGCCTCTATCATTTCTATGAAATTGTTTAAGTGATTATTCCAAGAGTGATTTGCCTAAAGTGATAGTTAAAATGAAACCACTTGTGTACCATTCATTTTGCTACAGATATAATTTTCACCACCCTGTTTCAATTAAGGCACACCATGTCTCTCTTGAAAATGTGGGATTAAATTTTTTGTTTTTATTCATTTTACAGGAAATGAGAAATTTCAAATTTAATGTGATGACAACTCAATTGTTTTCAGAAGGATCCCTGAAAATTTGTATAAATGTGCAAAAATGAGCCCCAGCAACCACTACAATCCTTTCTGACAGTTTTATCTTCCTCACAGAAGTAAATGTGCCACTAATCTCAGACATCCAAAATATACCAGATATTTGGAAGAAATGTGTGAGATACCTTTTCTATGTCCTTTGTTAGGATTCATCTGTAGAAGGCCAATGTTCTGATACACTTTGTTTTCCTATTCTTATGGATTTCATGTAGATGTTCTAGACATGATTTTTAATTTTGCCAATGAAGAGCAGTCAGGTAGCAGAATACCCATTTTATAAAAAACATAAATCGAAATATTAAAAAGCGAATGAAAGAAGCCAGCAGATATTTATTAAGCAAGATGAAAGTGAAATTACAAACACAGGTCAGCTTTGAAACTCAGCACGATGGTGGACTGGTGATCTCGCCGGTCCTTCAGAATCATAAGCAGCCTGTAGGAAAAGCAAGGTAAGGAGGGGCTCTCGCTGCTTGGGAAATCCGAGCTCCACCACAGAAGCACTCCTGGAGCACAGGATAACAAGTTCAGTGATGTCAGGGCTACACAACACAAAGGGGAAAGTTGACCACAATTGAGGGGTTTTGCGTAGTCAGGAAAATTAGCTTAGTACTTCAGGTCAAAATGCTACTATTTATGGGCAATTAGCTGTAAAATAGCGTACAGTGGAAAAACGACTCCTGTCCTGTTTCACAATTTCATGGAGATGAAAGGTAATCTGAACAGATTAAGGCTTAATCTTTAATCCAGGTGAGTAAATTTGTTGGGAATAAAATGCATTAAAATTAATCTGTGAATGATTAAACAGAAGAATTTGTGAAAATCTTGCTCAGTTTTGGAGCGGCAAGGATAGTCGAACAGCTTCAAGGAGCGGAGATAATTTTGTTTCTAATTTACAATTTTTTTCTTTTTTACATAAATGCAAAATGATTTAAATTTTTCAAAGGTCATTTGAAAAAGATACTGACAAAGTTGACATTCCTATGAATTTCCCACAACTGTTAATAAGAACTAGCAGGGCTATGTTAAAGAAATCACTTCTTGGATTTGTTTTCTTCCCCATTGATTTTTGTTTTGTCTGTAAATTAGGGTAAGGCTCTAAGGGTGGAGTAATAATTATTTCATGGGCTCAAATGGCTAGCTTTCCAATTCTTCAGTATATTTCACATTTCAGAGACATGTGACTTCAACGCTCTTAACCATGAAGCATTTGTAAAAATACATATCATTCTCACATATCTCCCGGAACCATTTTCTTAAAAATAAGAGGCAATATTTAGATTCACATGCATGTTCCTCATAAAACTTTGTTTTAAAAACAACTCAAATTTATACCAGCGCTATTTTCAGCTTCATATTTTGGCCCCAAACCAAGAATTCAAGAATAACAATTTTCATGGGTAATGCATACATTGGCAGGAAATAGAAGTTTACAAATAACAGTGAAAAATATTGTTTCCTAAATGATCAAGAAAAAAATTGGAAAAAAAAGTCAGCACTGTTCGCTGTAGAAAACTATGATTCACTGTGACTGTTTAGAACTAGATTTGTGAGAAGCATTTCCACCATAAGCAGCAGTTGCCAAGTATGAATGGAAGAGGTGATCATATTCCTGTTTTTATTTCCTGTCACTTAAATAATCACTTTCCATAATTTCTGTTTCTAGCTCTTTCTCCTTTATCAGCTACCATTTAGGTAAGGGGATAATAGTTCACCTTTCAAAACTAGAATGACAGAATTGTAGCCAAAGTGTAATGTATTCTGAATTGATAATTACTTAAAGCTATGAGAAAGGACAACATATCAAACTCCAAGTGTTCACTTTTTGAACATTAAAATAAATGGCAAATAAATACAGAAAAATAGATAATCATCAGTTCTCAGCTTTTAATCCATCCCTTTGTTTCTCTTCTTCTAGAAGATTCTACAAGCATCGTGTTGCTGTAACCTCACTACTCAAATACCACCATAGCTTCCATGCATGTTATCATAATTTCTGTAGATTCACGCTCAGATCTTTTCAGTGCCACAAATTCATTAAGCAATAAAGTTATTAAAACCTTAGCTCCTGGGGAAAGATCCAGGCAATGTTTATACAAGAAATTTCATTTGTCATTTTAAAATTATCTCTTAATTGTGGTAATATTTTTGAAAGTAACCCTTTGGAAAAATTTTACATGATACCCAAAGGCACTGGTTCACATACGTGGTGTTGCTGAAAAAACAAACTAAAGCTATTGTATAGGCAAATAGCACACAAATGTTATTAAGAGGATAATTGTTAAGCTTTAAAGATATTCTAAAAATGGCACTTTTCACGTTGGTATAAAATGAAAGTGCTTAAAGATGAAATTTTTATGCATTTTTAAAGCTGATTTCGAACCCCCTGAAAATAGGGGGTTATAATGAGAACACTGATAGACTTTAAATCATAGTGGCAATAAGTAGTGGATATCATTAAAATGCTTTGTGTGTCTTTATTTGTTAGCATCTTTTAAATGTTGATAGACTTGCTTTATCTATCTGTGTGTCATTAGTGAGATTTCCTCTTCAATTCTTTACTAGAAAGTTACAGCTCATTTAAAATAGCTGGTAGATACAGAAAGCATAAATATATAGTAAGTTTAAACACTGATTGTACTAAATGCAACAATACAAAGAAGCAAACAGAACACAAATGGTAACACAATAAAACTGTATTACATTTGTGCTTCAGATAGTACAATACATTATATACAATAGTCCAAAATAAACATCTCATGCCAAGTGACACAAAAACGAATAGCAAGCAAAAAATTCCGGCAATATGTACATTACAATTTTTTCTTTAATAATAAACATTCAACTCTGAACTGGGGGCAATTTCACTACATACAGATGCAGTCCGCCTTTTATGCCATATAACCATCCTGCTTCCCTAAATCTACGCTATTCAGTAGGTTCCGGTGTCAATTCTTATATACATGTGGAGCAAAGAAGATAAAAGAATGTAGTGCTTTGTATTCTTCATGGGGTGATGCTGATAGATCAGCGGACCTGGGGTGCGTAACCTTCTTTCATTAAGCCTTCTTCGTAGTCTGTCTGGCAAAGGATCATGTTATTCTTTAGGAAAAATTTGTCTCCAACACAAAATCTGAAAATATTAAAAAATAAAATGTTAAGACGATTTCACTCAGACCTGTAGATTTGAAGACTTATTTTCCTAATAAGCGTTTCCCGGGGTATGTTTCTCCATTTGAAATACTGACTTAGGAAGTGGCCATCTTTATCACAGTTAAAACCATTTAGTTCATTTAATGGGACACTGCATACAACATTTGAAATTCTATCATTATATATACAAAGTGTAGAAACTTCAAGGTAAACACTTCACGGGCACCAAGGGTAATTTGCTTTCTTTATTTCTCTCCTGTTTTCCTTATCTTTCTTTATTTCAATATTGGAAAGAAAAAGATAAAGTAACAGACCTTTATTTACGTGCAGTAAAATAAAACGGAAAATGACAATTATATTTTTCTGCTGTGATTATGCAAGATTGCATCACTGGCCATTTATCTACTTAATAAAAATCTAAAAGACGTTCAAAGGAAGCAAATGATTAGAAAACATCCAGTTCTAAAGTGTCCCACTTAAAAATTCCTTTTACTCTGTTGCTGAAGTAAGACTGAATTCCAGTAATCTGGAAGCACTCGTTCTGAAAGGAAGCCTGCTTTCGTATCGGACTCTGATGTCGAACTCCATTCCTTTGTCTGGGACACATTCACCAACTATGAAATAGTAGATGACATTTCTTGGATCCTTTCCAAGTGAACCAGAGGAAGTAACTAACCTGAGTGCACTTTTTAATATGGATGTGATAAATAAAAATAGTTACCAGCAGTTAATTATGCATTTTATTTTATAAAGCATGGTTTAATTGCAAGATTGTAATGTTTTTAATAAATGGTCTTTTTGTACAATTTCTTAATGGGTGACACTTTGGGTACACTTAAGGTCAGAAATAAATGTTTGTGCTGTTTCCAGTACATTTAACAATAAAGTAACTCTGGGAAGATCTGTATATATATTTAATTGTAACAATTTAACCTTCAAACAGTGGTGTTTGGTAGAGTTGACCCAGTAAAACTCCTTGTAATTATACAAGTTGACCTCCCTGATCTTTGATAGTGGTCTCTCTTTATCAGATAGTCAATTTCGAATGATGCTCAGGCAGAAATCTTAGTGGATAGATTAAATTGTGCAATGAAAGCCACCCTTTAATGTTTTGTGAAGTGGAAGGTTTAAAGGAGAAGCAGTTGGACTGATTTACATTTGCAAAGATTGGAATGCTAGACAAACAGTGAACCTATTTATTTTCCAACTGGGTAGCTTTGGAAATTTATCCTTATACTAGCTAAGTAGATAGAGGGGAAAATAGTGTAATAAAAAAAGTAGATTGAAAAGAATTAGCCTTCCTCTTAAAGGAAAATTGGTCTGTTTATTTGTGGAATTTACTTTTTTCCCCTGGATTACTGCCTGCTGATGATGTTGATTGAAAGTACAGAGTTTGCGCTGATCTCAAAATCCTGGAGTTGCTTCTGGCCAAGGCTACTGGACACAATAAATATTTAAGTTGGGAGCATTACATGTATTTCCTTTGTGTTAGTTGCAAACTATGTGCTTTAAATGTTGCATTGAAAAAGCTGTGATTGGATAAATCATCATTTGTAACCCTGATCACTAAAATAGTTTGAATAAATGAAAATATTTGTAATATTGGACTGCCTTCAGTAGCCAAATTATATATTTCTCTTTTGTGTGGAATTATATTAGACAGTATATACTGCATTGTTCAGAAATTATCAATGTATATTACTACTGAAGTTAATTTCAACTAATAGGAAATTTAAAAGTAGCATCAAAAATGATTTCATGAAATACTTGTGTTTTCTAGCTGATGTTACTGAATCATTTTTCCTAACAAACAGCTAATCTGGAAGTGCTCTGTAAATTTTATATTGTCTCACATTTTGCTTTAACTTGTTATCAACCCCTTGAATTCCATTAGTCATCAAATAAAAACATGGTTTTCTCTCATGTTGACATGTCATGTCATGCCGTTCTTATTCTTAGATACCTTGGAATTTAGAACATTTCTGTTTGTACATGAGTAGGTTCATAGTAAGTATAGGGAGAAAAATACAGATCTGGCCTCAAGTCCTGTCACTATCTCCTACCCTTAACAAGGCATGGGGATATTTCATAGTTTCTCTGTAAGAGAAACTTAGATACAGCACCAGAATATAGAGCGACTCGAACAAAAAGTATATGAAAAGCAGAGAGGTGCATTGCAAAGAATGTGGTTCAAATCCCAGCCTTGCGCTGTGATAACTGAAGATGAAACTTTGATTTTTCTCATCAGTAGTATCAGTCATTTTTGTAAATTTATAACAAACAATGGAAATGAAGGATGTAAAAATCCTACCACAATGCTTGGAATATAGGTAAAGTAGCTGCCTCTTGTAAATTGCTTACCATATGCTAGCTCTAAATATGTATGAGGTGCGATAAAACAGAGTGAAAGTGTAAATAAAAATTAAAAAAAAATTCGGTAAAAGACACATTGTCATTAATCCCCTTCAAAGTACGCCCCCTCACTTCAACTACACTGATCCTATCATGTTTCTCACTCTCTAAAGCAGCTCTGGGAGTGCTCCTCTGTGAGCATCTTTTTGAGGCTATCTTGATGCCCTGAATTGATGAAAAGCATTTATGGTGATTTCTGTCAAATAAAAACATTATGGTGTGTCTTCTTCCACCTTATTCACCAGATATCTAACCCTTTGCGACTTCTGGTTCTTTCTCAAAATCAAAGTGACTTTGAAAGGTGAACATTTTGAGTCAGTACAAGGCATCGAGGCATTAAAGACAGTGCAACTAAGAGGACTCCCAAGACTGCTTCTGAGCATGGCAGGCATGGAGGGACCAGTGCGTCCCAAGTGAGAGGGGATTAATGGCAGGTGTGTTGTCCTGTAATATGCTTTTTAAAAAGTTAAACAGTCATCTGTTTATTATATACAATACAAACTAGAAAGTAATATCACTGCCTTTTACAGAAGAAAATCTGAGACTGCCTCAAAGATTTAAAAAAATATTCTGTAGCTTGATTATTTGTAGTAGAGGAAGAAAAATATCCTCTTGTATATTTTTCATGGGGTTCAAGACTCATGCTTTCATGAATGGGCAGTAAAACATGGAGACTGCAGCTATAATGTGAGGGTTGAACAGTTATTCAAGCTTCTGTATTATTATTATTATTACTTCATTGCATAACTTCTAGTAAGCCTGCCAACCAGTCCATGAGATGAGAGAAATCGCATGAAATGGTTTCCAGACAAATTTCTCTATTGAGAGACAAGGGAATATATTTATCGAAAATATTTTGCTAATATGATATCAGCTATAAAGTACATTTTATGGCTTTTCAGTTTAAACTTAAAGGTCAAGGTGAAATAGAACATGAGTAAGAATGTCACACACATATAACTAGACAAAAGAAAGCACTGACAGCTATGGCTAAGAACAGATTATGACTGGTGTGTAATTAAGATTGGTATACTTCTTAAAAATACTCCATATGTAAACACAAGGAAATTAGAGAAATAGCAATGTAATTATCATGTGCTTAACGGAGTAATCAAGAACAGTGATTTTGTAAGAAAGACTAATTTCCAGTTTTACATAATGCATATTAATATATATTATAAAACACATGTTAATATGTTATATTTGTATATAGTACAGTGGAGATGGCCAGAAGATGGTCTAAGTGTAGCAACAGGTCAGACTAATGCTTTGAAAATAAAGTAAAAATCTCCCTTGTTATCCAGTCCTAATCGTTTGTGATATGGTCATATTGATTAGTTTTACCCTCATTTAAAAAAAAATTAGGGAATAAAAAAAGATACCTAATTAGATTATTAAATCACTTAATCTTGATGTTTTAGAATTAAGAATACATCCAATTTACAGATATTTCACAGTGATGATAGCTGTCCTCAGTTCACATGGTCTTAGCAACTTGAGGACTATAGTACATAAGCATAAGTCTTGAAATACATGGGGCTTAGAGTAGTTTGAGGCAAGTTATCAAAAGCCTATGCTAAATGCCTCTAATCATAACATACTTTTCTGGGAACATACTTCTGAGAAATGAAAATGTTAACTTAGTCATCTTATTTAAGATTAGTGGCAGATAATTATAACTAATTTCTATTTCTATAATACTTTGAAAAGAAGAGGGAATCTAAGATGTATTTTCCAATGTCTGTATTTTCTATTCAGCATCCATAGCTATTAAAAGATGGACTGTCTACACCAGTTTTGGTAAGGGATAGAGGTTACATTTTCTTTTTATAACCATAATAATTGGGGACAAATTTACTGTCTTTCCCCCATTGCCAGTCCAGCTGTCATTCAATTTCTCCTTTCAAACAATCCGTTCTCTACCAAGAAACACTACCCAAATCCTGAATCCTGCTAAGCTTGTAAATTATTTAAGATCAACCTTACTTGAAGTCTATGATATCTTTCCAATTTATATTCTCTTAGTCAGAAGTAAAGACACCTCTTCTGAAACAGGTTCGAGTCCACGCAGTAAAGGCTCACTTTGCAGGCTTAAATCTTGAATCTTCCAGCTCCTAACT
Organism: Dinomys branickii; assembly: GCA_004027595.1. Classification (NCBI taxonomy): domain Eukaryota; kingdom Metazoa; phylum Chordata; class Mammalia; order Rodentia; family Dinomyidae; genus Dinomys; species Dinomys branickii. The sequence continues at coordinate 47,169 of PVLD010006582.1, read as the reverse complement.
GGGTAGTCTTGGGCAAGTTACTTAAACTTTCTGTGTGATTGCTTGATAGCTACAATTAGACTACTAACAGTACCTATGTGTGGGTGATTTTGAGTGTTAAATGAGTTGATGTGAATGCTATGAGCAGTTCCTGATTTATACTTTTCTATTCTTTATTAATGATAATCTTTTTATTTACAGAAAAGATTACATACACTGTTCCCTAGACAGGACAATTGCTCACAATTTTCTCTCTACTTACATGATAAACATTCCTCACTTTCAATCCCCTCCATGAATATTTCCTGACCTGAAGCATGTATTTGTTGGTATATCATTTACTCTGGCCTTTCAAACTTTCTCATGCATGTGTAACAAGTTTCCCAGTCTGGACAGCAGTTCTGAGGTAAGTTCCAATGAATCCTATTTCTCTTGATTCCCCCTGCAGGACAACCATAAATGATCTACTTACAAGGTGGATGCATCATCCATAAATGTTGGTTCATACTTTTATTTCAGAACCCAACAGTGTTAAGTAGCTGGTGTAATTTAGATGACATAATTTAAACTTGTGTTTGTATTGACTTTCGCTCAGTGACATCCTGCCTTTACAGTGTCATCTCCTCTTAGTCATAATTCTATGCTCTGCTCTTCCACATTCCTTCCAAACTATTAATCTCAGCATTCTCAGCTGCTTCTTATTGTTGGAGCAACACACACGCTCTCCCATCTCTGCACCTGGACGTGTTGCATTGTCTGTCTAGAAGAACCTTATATCACTTCTCTCTGGCCCTTGCATGACTCCCACTTTCCATCAGACACAGCCCCTCTACCCCACCCAGTCCTAGGGAGTCCTGTACTAAAACTTAGCACATCAGCACTTTTCTGCTTTGCCAAACTCCAGGATAACGTCATCTTCCCTTAGTTCTATATACTCTCTTATGCAAGTCTTCACTTCTCTCACAGCTCTGATCAGGCTAAAAAGAAAAGAAACTGGATTTTATCTACCTCAGCTTTCACAAGACCTACCACAGTGCCTTTATTCTTTAATAAAAGAAAAAGAACAATTATGCAGTGCTACATGTTTGGGGAGATTTCATTACAAATTACATGTTTTCCCCCATCGTTATTTCAACCGTACAACCATTATTTATTATCACAGTTTTCTAAAGAGGAGAGGTGTGTTCATCTTTTGGAAATGAACCCATTTTACAGACCTTTTCCAATTTTGAATGAGATATAAATTATCACAAGAGAGGTTCCATATAATCTTTCTCTGGTTTCTTTGTGAAATAGAGAAACCTTAATGTCTTTAAGGTAAGATTACCATAGTTAGTCAAAAGCCTCTAAAAAAGATCTAGAGAAGGGACAGTAAATTCTGAAAGGTGGTTATTGTTGCTGTTGTTGTTTTAAACATTCAGAAGGGTTTTGGACTTTCATGATATTTTGATTTTAAAAGTTAGGTTAAAATACTGAGTCAAGTCAGAAACATTAATAATCCCCCAATTTCAGACACCAGTAAAATTTCCTTGAGGGAAAAATGCCTGTCAATGACCAATTTACCTCATGCTTTACTTGAAAAGGTGTGATACTGATCTGGCCACAGAATGCAGAGGGTTGTGTGGGACCTGGCACTGCTCAGAGCCAGCCCAAGCAAACTAGAGTGAAAGAAGACTGTCCTGTATTAAAAGCTTTCTGTATTCAGGGCAATAGACTTTGCCTGCTTTGCTTGACAAAAATTAGCTGACTTCTTGCATTGAAGAAGTTTGTCTTGTAGGGGCTGAAGTGACAAGACAATAACTAAGTGCTAATTGTGCATAACCAGCACTAAAGATATGCAGTCCATTATGGCATGTAATAAATGATGCGAACACAGAAATATATTAGGTACTTTCATAATGACACTAGAACAGTATTTTGCAGCAATAAGAATGTGAACAGTTTTAGAGTCAAAATTTAAGAGTGTTTGTCTTACTTGACTAAGTTCTGAGGAGACACTTAATTGTGAAAGCAACTTTTTATTTCAGTGGGGAAATAAAATTGATAGATGATTTGTAAATAGCATTAACTACCTACAATTACTTTGCATCATAATAGACTTTAGGCTGAGGGTAGCACTTGAATGATGTTTTCATTTTCTGTGTAGAACACAGATAAAGCAGATAAGCCTTCCCTAGTAGAAAACATGGAGAAAGGGCATACACAGGCAGTTCTCAAAAAGAAGAAATACTAGAGGCTGCTCATTGTCAAATAAATACCAATTAGAAACGATAATGAGGTACCAATTTTCATCCCTAGAAGTGGTAAGCATTTTTTTAAAAATAATAATTTCCAGTGTTGGAGCAAATGAGAGACTTTAGGAGTTTTGCGTGTTTTTGGCGTGAGAAAAATTGACGTTACTTTAGGGGGAAGCATATTAGCAATGTGTAACATAAGCCTTCAAAGGGCTTTGCTTAATTATGGGCATGATTTGCTTAGAGGAGCCATATTATATTGATAATATAAAACCTTTTGAAGAAATAGCCTAACCCTTCCATTGAATGGCAGAAGAGAGCTATACTATGTGATACTATAGTTATAAAATTGGACACAAGATGGCTTAAATACTTCAAAAGAATTTTAAATGGTGGTAAAAGGTACATAAAATAAATGAGAAATTCTGTTTTTCAAACACCAAGTTTCTTTTTTGTTACTTTAAAAAAGAACCCTGCTTAAATATGGGTATGATACAATATAAAGTAGATAGTATGTATAATTTGTATTATATGCAGAGAAAAAATATAGCTACCTATACACTGAGATAGTAACATATTTTCTTTTAGGATAGTGAAGCACAGGGCAATATTTTGCTTTATTATTTTTACTATCTATATTTTTTGTTGTGAATACGTGAGCTTTCATGGGTAGAACAGGAGTAAAAATTTTTATTGCATAAATATAACTTGTTAGTGGCTGCTAACAGTCAATATAGCATATAAATAAAGTTATTCTAAGTTTATACTAATGCACCTTTAAAATGGATGTAGGTACATTGCACACATGTATGTAAATGTGTATCTATGGGTCTGTGGGTGTCTGTATCTGTGCATTCATATCCCTACTGGAAGTAACATGCAGTTTTCAATTTATTTTTAGCTAAATGTCACCTTAGACTGAATTAAGTTAGTCTGATTCTAACCATTCGCTGGGAAGAATTGTGATTTAAGATTATTACTTATTATCCAGGTAAAGGTGATCTCCGAGGGTGTTCTGGGCCATAACCTAGTTATCAACATTTAGCAAGAGATACCACTGAGATATTTAGAAAATATCTTTTAGAAAAGTCAATTTGGTGTGGTAGAATTTCATCGAAGTGAATTATAAACTTGAGAGAAGTAACTTGTATTTCTAATACTTGATATGATTTATTTAATTTTCAAAGTTTGCAAGTATGAGTGTTTCTATTTTATGGAAATAAAAAACAAACATAACCGAGGTCCCACAGCTAGTACATAGCAGAACTGGAATTCAAATCTAGTTGTTACTATAAGTATGATATTCTTCACTCTATTCTACGAACTGTTCTTGTTAAAATAAAACAACCTTGTGTTGGACAGGGCCTTTTATGGTGAATCACACAAACTGAGAACTTGATAGAACTAATAATTGATGGTTGGTTATATACTATGTCCATGTGCCCTCAGAGATTCTATTTTTATTAAAATTCATCAAGCACATCAATTTTTTAAATATTATATTTTAAATATGTATGTTTTAATACCCTAAAATTCTCTGTATTTGTCACATAAAAGAGTATATACCTCCCTTGAAATAAAAGTATGACTTTCAATAAGAAAACAATGGGTTAGAGTCATAATTCTTTTGAGTTGAAAGTTCTGAAATTGACTAATTCAGCTCCCTTACATTACAAATAAAGAAAAATGATGTCAACAAAGGTGGGGTGGATGGCTTGAGGTCACACAGCCGATTTATGACAGAGCCCGTACTAGAAGGCAGGAGTCTAGATTCAATGAGCAAAATTCTTTCCATTGCTGCTCTCCACTACTAATTGCTTAAGTTTTTTGTTTGTTTGGTTTTGCTACTAGAACTTGAACTTAGGACCTTGTACTTGGCTAGGCAGGCGCTGTGGCACTGAGCTATAACCCCAGCCAATAATTGCTTAATTATTAGTCCTATCTGGTCTCATCTCCAAAGAGATCTGAGACAACTTAAAAAGTATTTGTAAAAAAAAAGTATGTGGGGCCTGGGGATATAGCTCAGTTGAATAAGCGCTTGCCTGGCAAGTGCAAGGTCCTGAGTTCGATCCCTGGTACCACAAAAAAAAAGAAAAAAAAAAAAGTATGTGTAGGACGTGGTTAAAATTCCAGAGAAGATCTCAAGACAAAGGGAAGCTAAAAATATGATGGATAAGGTGGAAACAAAATACCCATTGCAAATCCTGCCGTCTTCACTTGCGTGCCCATTTGCTGGCTCCCAAAAGTATCGCAGAAAAGTAAAAATATTTAAGTGATTCTTAGAAAGTCAGAAGAACAATTAAAAGAAGAAAAAACAATAAGCCCCAAAGTTAGTGTAAGTGTGCCCTGTGTAGTCACATGCCATTACATGATGCATATCTTTCAAAGTTAGTCTTAAGACCTTCCATGTCCAGGGCTTATTTCAGGCACTGACTGCATTTTTGCAGCAAACAAAACAACACGAAACAAAAAGAGAGCCAGAGAAAACAGGTGAGATTAATTGCTACCTGAGTAAAGCACACCCATGACGTTGTCACCTATTCAGTCAATAGCCAGAAGAAAGAGGTCTACCATTTTCCAGAAGCCAGAAAAGAAACTTTCTCACCTCTGATTACAAAGCTGACAGGCGAAGCAGTCCAGGTGGTAAACGTTGTCCTTGGCTCGCATCACCATTTCAAAGGCAGGGATGAGCTTACTGCAGGCAGCACAGTTTCCTGTTACACCGAACAGCCTAAAACAGAAAAACAAGTTTTTCTTCAAACTCAGGGAAATCTGAGATCGAGAGTAGAGAAGACACTAATAGTCCCTGTAAAGCTACTGATACACAATGTCTTACGATGTACACAAGTGTGTTTCATCCTGGGTGCATCTATAAATATTCTTCCACAATACATCCTCACTGGATCATTCTTAATGAAAATCACGTCTTGTTTGAAGAGTAAAGGTAGAAGCAAGTAGATTAGGAAGCTTACATCACTGCGGATGAACAGAAGTCAACAGGGGTGAATTTACAGCGATAATCTCCTTGTCAGCATGTACAATAAATACACAAGCAATGTAACTTGGATTTCAGTGTTATATGTTAAACATTTTAGTTGGAAAAGGAACTCATTTGAATGACTTGCTGCTTTTGACACCTAGATTCTAAAAGATTTGCTATTATTATTAAAAATATATTGATGAACAAGCCATTTAAGTAGTAAAAAAAAGCCACAGAGGTGCATGAACCCTCTGGCCCTATACTATAGCTATAGCTATGATTATGTTATTCAGGTAGCACATTAAAGTAAATGAGGTTGTAAACTCTATACAGCGAGATCAGGAGCTGAGACACAATATACTGTCAGAACCATAGGAATTGTTTAGGGAAAATATTTTTTTAAAAATCCTATCTGCTGTAGATATCTAAAAATGTTACTATAATGACCTAAAAATAGTAGAGAATAAAATGTCTTATCATTTCATAATGAGAAAAAATAGAACATTTTATCCATTCGCACTGGCGATATTCTAAGCGAGCCCCTTTAAGGTTGTTAATGGTGGGGAAGAAGTATTACAAGTAGTGTTTTGTGCATAGCACTTCATGCACTTTTTAACCAGGGAGCAAACTAGATGAAAAACACCACATCTGCGAGTTTTCTTTTTTCTCTCCAGCGTCAGCCGTCAGCCTGACAGGAGAAAAAATATAATGGCTCTCATGGGAAAGAGCAAATTAAAAGCACTTCTAAACTAATGAATTCAAAGGTGCTATGGAGAAAACTCATTTTGGTTATAAAAATGTACTTTAAAAAAAGTCTTAGCCTTTCATTTTATTAAATTCAAGAATTACGCACAAACACGCGAAGTCTCTCTTCTTTCTGCATACTCCAAAGATAAGTCTTTGCTTAAGGCATGCATGTTCGTGTTTAGGTTTAACTATTTCTTCTTACCAGCCTAACTGCCGTGATTGGATAGAGTTGGGAGAGTATCAGCCAAGTGTCTGGTAAAATGTGCAATAAATGCTTGTCTCCCTGTTTGTCTTAGATTGTCTCCCAAAAACATAAGCGCCTTGAGGGTAGAAGCTCCAAATGCTTTCTAAACAGCGTGCTAGCAGCACAACTTGAGGACTTGCTAAATGTAAGCAAAATTTAGAGTTGAAAAGTTCCAATTCAAAAATTGCTGGATGCTTATCTTCTTTGACGAATGCTTGTCTAAAAAGGTAAAACTCAACCTCTATGTTCTCAGCTTAAAAATCCATACTTTGAGAAATAATTTTCTCTTTAAAAAAGAACATCATGAAAAATATAATCTTTCCTATCTCTTACTGGCATCGTTAAAAATGAAACCATCGCAAACTCAAGCTTTCATCCTATTCTTCTGTGAACAGAATTTTTGAGTTCATTTTTAAAGTTTAACATTTACTTTTCAGGGTGCTTCACACACTGTTCAGGAGTCACACAGCTTACGTTTGCCACTGGCTTCTTCTGTTCTTTATTATTTTTTAGAAACAAGGGAACCAGAACCTACCTTTATTCCAGAGATATAGATATATTTATGGATATAAAATCTGGCTAATATGAGATAAAGCCATTGTTAAGAATTACTCAGTTTGCACTCACCTAATAAACACACACACAATGCCATTTTGAAATTCTGGACATAGTTTCCCCCAATTTCAATTGCTCTCTCTAGCTGAGCATTTATCAGCTACCTGATTAGAATTTGTTTCCACACAAACCATTGATCATCAGCCTATTACTAGGCAAATGACAGTTAATTACCCACTACATTAACCACTGGGACCTGAGACCTGCTTCTGCTGCCATCAGTCAACATGATAAATGTGGCAAGTTCAGTAATGCATGGCCAGCCCTGAGCTGCCTGCTATACTGTGAACAACCCTCAATCTCACTTCCAGGCCCAGGAAAATCTATGGCAATCTGCATAATTACAAGCTCTGGGTTAATAACAGACAAATGATTTGTTGCATCTAAACAAAGTCCTTGGAATGGTCCCGGTCTCTGGTGGCTGCCCACACGGTGCAACGGCGCTAGTGTACTTTCCACTACAATGTGCACTAAACAGTTCTCTGACACTACAGCCTTCCAATTTGTTGCCCTCCAATTTATGGATTCTGCAGATGTGATTTTTAATCATTAAAGGACTCTTGAAGCAATATTATCTTAATTATTCTCTGCCGTAACCAGGGAATTAGGCTTCAGATAAAATTTTCTTCTTCCATGCACTTTTGCTGCCTCGCTGGAGGTGCCATCAGTTTCTCTCTCCACCTGGACTCTGAAACCCTAATGATGAATTATCGCCCCTTTTCCTAAGAGGGCGAACCTTACAAGGGAACATTTTACTGAAGTGTCAGCTCACAGACCGAGTGCGGAGATGCGGAAATCTGATCTAATTTACTGCCAAACGATGCATTTGTTAGACTTTTCCCTCAGTTTTGCCCAAGGATCAAGAGATCATGCTACAGCCACGTTCACGTTCTCCTTTTCCTCTGGGGGGCCGGGGGAGGGGGGACCCAAGGTTCTCCGGGCAAGGTAACAAAGTCGTATTTTCCAGTGTGTGTTACCCTTCCATTTCCAAACATGACATTTGGATACTCAGGCAAAAAGAGTTTTCACATGCATCTGTCGAGCTCAAGGCAGGCTTAAGATCCTCATTTGTAAGATTTTTTTTTTTTAGATGTGCGAAGAAATATTCAAAAGAGTATCCTAATTACCTGATTCATTAAAACTGTTCATAATCCTGGGAATTCATGTAACCCCTTCCACTTCACTGATCAGTCCCACATCCACTGATGGAGATGATACTGGTCCACTTTTGCATTTGAGCCAGAAATCTCTGCAAATTCTTGTCTGTCAGGTCTGCACAGTCCCATCCCCTCCAGAGGAGGTCTGAAGAGGTCTTAGTAGTATACTGAGACAGACAAAGCTGTATGGCAGAATGGACCATATTTGAGATTTTGATCTGAATTAATCACAGCATACCAGCTCATAAATTTACGGTAAGGAAAGAAACTCACTGATCCACTTTGCTCGCTTTAATATGTTGTATAGATTACTAAAGGGTGGGCAAGGGTCAATTTGCTAATTTACGGGCTAGATTCTTCCCCACCACTGATGCTTATACTAAGCCTTAAGCACTATGACTTTCACCTTATTTGTTACATGTTACTACAAGTAGACTTAGAATATAAAAGATGACAGGTATGCCTGGTACAGTATCAGTGCACAGGCCTATTTATAGAAACCCAAAGGATGTTTCTGTCCCTTTTCCATTCCATTTTTGAGTTCGCTATCTGATACTGACAATCTAAAAACAGACAGGAAGAGGAAAAGCAAGCAGACGACTGTATTATGGAAGAATTGAGCTTGTCTGTATGTGGTATTGCATCTCCACACTGCAGTGAGCATCCACACCAAGTGAATAATTTGTTGGGGGGCAGAGCAAGAATTAAGAAAAATGATATTCTATTTTTAAATGCACCCAGAAAATGTTGTGTTGTTACTAACTGCTCAACAGCTTCAGCAACATAGTTATAAATCATATGGATTCTGTATGGTTTAGTGCATGACTCTTTCTAAAGTTCCTGGGGGTGGAAGGTAGAGAAAAACTCAAGATATATAATCATATAACATAGCATTAATAAATATGGCTTACTCCCGGGCATTGGGGGAAATGAGTGTTCCTTGTATTAGCGTCTTTTCATTCACAGCACCAGATGTTTCTATAGATTTTTTTTTAACCAGGTCAGTAGCTCTAGTCACTAAATCAAATTCTTCTGAGCTATGGAAACTGTAGAATTAGGCTCAAATTAATTTATTATTTGGGGAAAATGCACACATAAATATCATTGCGGTGAGCCTTAATTCTGAATGAGGATCAAATTTCCCAGTCAGGAATCCTAATTTAGTGACTTAAATACACATCAATATAACAATGTGTTTCTTTAAAATTACACTGAAGATAAATCCAGTATATGCAGCCTTCTGTTTTGAGACTAACTGGAGATGAGCAGAGAAAGAAAAGTTGGGTTTTCCAAGAGTGTGAGATCGTGGGCAGTAGAAAATATCCTTAACTTTGACTTCTGGCTGGTTAAGTTTTAGTGAATGTATTATTTGAGGAGGAAGGGAACATATTCACAGATTGATGAGGACAGTTGCTGTTTTGTTTATGACAAACATAGTTTTCATCTCCTCTCCTACTTTACTTTCTTACACAAAGGATGGAGTGACAAGCAATGAACATAATTGAAACATCCAGTTTTTCTGTTTTAAGCTGAAAATGCTCACCCTTTACAGGGCCAAGGAGAGCGGAACCCATTGTTCTCTGTCAGGCTGGGTCTTTGCAGGCACTACTCTGTCACTGAGAGAAAGACCTTGTGGGAGTTAAAAACAGTTAAAAATAAAACACCGAGCACTCAGAGATATACAGAGGAAAGAAGACACATTTTGCGTGATGCTGAGCCACATCCTTATCCTTAACTGTTGCTGTGCAGTTTAGCACAGATGTTTAGAATCTGTGCTTAGAAATGATCCTGAATTTTCCTAAAATTAAGATGAAAAAGCTAAGAACCTGATGGAACTTTAAAGGCACAATATACATCTTCTGTTTAAAGGAAACTTAGGGATTACTCATTTCATAATTAAGTACTTTTATTTTATGATATCTGCCCTAATTTAGTTTAAATTCAGTCTTTGTATTCAATACTTTTTCTCTGTTAGACATATGGTCATAGTAAACAGAAAAATAAAAGCCATTTGCTGAAAGTGAGTTTTAATATATATTACATCTATTTAGTGTATGTTTATATTCTACACACACACACACACACACACACACACAGAGTAGATACTACACTGAAAAAAGAGAAAGAAGATGAACAAAATAGTTAAACTTACTAAATGCCTGAGTACAGTTTCAGAGAAGACTACCAAAGGCCCGTATGATATGAGCATGCGTATGTTTTTTTTTTTTTAATGCAACTTCTTATCTAAAATAGCAGGCACAATTCATGGTACTGAGGGAATTCTCAGGTTCAGTGAGGTAGAAGTCTACTAAATGGGTGGCCTTTGGTGAAGATGTTACAGCAAAGTAGGCACGTGCTCTCAAGGAGCCGGACAGAGGACAGGCAGGCACAGAATCTAAGTGGTACTAGGAAAATAAGTAGAAGTGAAGCTGGCATTTTTCTCCTAGTGAAGGCGAAGTGGGTTAAGCAGAGTGTGGGAACATACGTGGGCAGCCTGGGTGAGTGACTACAGCTGGGGTGACTGAGGATTTATGTTCACTGCATTCATATTTTGAGTGCCCTCAGAATATTGCCTTTCTTCCATCCTTAATCCAAACCTCACTGTTCTTGGAGTAAGACAGAATAGCACCAGACGCAGGGAGACTGGGCACTCCAACCCAACACACAGGATGAATCCCAGCACCTATCTGCCAGCCCTTGTTTGGACTAACTATCAGCTTGTGATCCAGCCCATTTAAACAGTAACATGGTGATGACAATAAAATTATCAGTTAAAAGTTACTCCCAAATTGGAAGGGAGTAGGTTTGATTTTCTGGGCTTTTAAAATGAATTTTTGAAATCTAGAGTTAGTACTATATTGGCAAGAACAAAAACTTTTTAAAAAGAATTCTAACGTCTTAGGGATGCAGCTCAGTGGTAGTGTTCTCAACAAACATGTATGAAGCCTGGGGCTGGATCCCCAGCACTGTAGTTTAAATAATTCTAAAGGTTAAGAAAGGATTCAGTGAAAGTCATTGTCTAAATATTGTGTATTAAGCAAAGAAATGGCTGAAGAAACATTTTAGGAAGACCTGATTTACTATTAAAACTGTACCAGATGTATAAGAACCTATCTTCCCACAAGAATCAAGTGAGTCTCCATGAAGGATCAGATAGAAGTCCCTGGCATGGACCATCAGAATCTACTGCAGTTTGGGGGTGATGATTTAGTTTACATTGTTTTAGATTTGAGATATCCAAGGAAAACAAATAAACAGCAATATGTTCCACATCCTGTTTGTAAATCTGCAATTTTCACTTTTCCAACCTCCAGTCCAGCTCATAAGGATCAATTCCCTCACTGTGTTCTGTCTGTGCTGGACGGGACAGATAGCCCTAGTCACCGTGGTTACTGACCTCTTGAAAAGTGGCTGCTCTGAAGAGACACACACTCTGCACGTGGCATTCATAGCCAATTTCAAAGTTTTACACAGAAAATATCCTTCTCAATATTTCCTGAATATTTAAAAAGTATTGATTATATAGAGATGGTAATCTTTTGGAGATATTTTATTAAATAAAATGTTTCTTAAAAATAATTGAATCTTTTAAGAAAACTTTCATTGCTACCAAGAATATTAAAAGTCATATGTGAATCCCTTATATTCCTACTGTACCATGAGGGTTGACAGCTTACATTTTCCTTTTGTCTTTGCTTATAGGACAATTATAACTTTAAAACAACTGGTGACCCACAGTTTTCCCACTGAAGTAGATCCTAGAAATCTGTCCTCTAGTGGTCTGGGCTTAAAGATTAAAAAGCTATAAGCTAGGGATATTTTAACTTAAAACTTAAAAGTATGTATGCCAATAGCATAGATCATTATAACTCAGTATGGACTAGATGTCAATGCTCTACCTATTTTTCTTGCAGCAGCCTTAATGTCATGTTTAGGACTTTTTATTTGAAGCATTAGAAATTGCTATGCCACATTGTACAGAGTTTTAACTATTTCATAAACATTTTATTGTAGGTGCCAAGCCCTTCAAAAACAGAGTGTTGACTGGGGTTTACAAAACCAATCTATAACTTACTTTTAATTTATAATATATCCAAGAGTTCAGTTATCTCTGGAGACACACATATATATCTGTATAATATTAAATTCTTTCTAAGTTTGCTATTTTATGGGCCATAAAGGCAACCACAGAACAGCATATAAAGAGAACCAGGTTTATGCATGAGCTACCTGGTCCTGTCCTAGCTCCACCGCAGACAGCAAAAAATTGCCTGTGCTCACACACAGAACTCTGCATATGTATACCAGAGCGAGCACAAGAACTTAACTCTCCTCTAAACCTGGTCCTTTGTTCAATATACTTCTCTAGATTTTGTTCCCTGTAAAAGTAGGACAGTGTTGTTTCCAATAAAAGTCTCTACGTTTCTGACCTGCACGACAGTATTGGCTGATAGACATAAAACTATCACATTCTTCTCCAGACTTGCCTCTGTTAGAAGCTGCAGAGTGTTTAAATATCATACTTTCAATTTTAATAAATAATTGTCAATGTCTCTACACATTCATTTTTCCAAAGCTTTATGAGCAGATGTTAGCGGTATTTATGATTAGCACAACAGCCTAGTGGGAAAAGCTATTCAGAGAAAGTAAAATTAAATAGTTTTCCCTCAACACTTGGTGAAGACAATATTTCTGGGTAAATACGGCAATTGTGCCAACATTTCACAGAATTACAGAATCTTAGACCTCAAAAGAATCTCCTGTTGCTAGAACAAAAGAAATATGTCAAGTTTGTTCTTCATTATTGCAGTATGTAAAAGACAAGATTTCTTACATTTTTAGATATAGTGATGGAAAGCACTACAATAATAAAAGCAAAAAGAAAACACCGAGGAAAATAAAAGCAAATTTAACTAAAACTAAGAATAATTTTTTTAAAAGGGGGCAAATATTTATCTAATCACAATAGCATCCCTGCTCTATTTATGTTTCTTTAAAGAAAGTTTCTAATAAAAAGACATTTATAATAATATGAGCATAAAAAGCTATTTTTCTTTACAGATATTGTAATCAAATTAGTCTCTATACATTTTTCCTTTGATAAAACAGGAAGCTGTTGATAGGTGTAAATAAGTTATACAATTTTATAATAAAATCTTTTAAGAGTGCTTTTACATAGTAATCTATCCTCACATGATCTCAGAAAGCTTTGTCCATTTAAAATTGAATAGTTTTTCTAGGTCAAAATATTTAGACTAACACTTTCCTAAACATCAGCATTGAAGTCTTCTGATATCTTTAGAGATCATTTAGAAGCCCCTAATTGTCTTTCGTTTTCACATTTTTCTTCCTATAGAGTACATATAAAAGTGAATACAAACATACTCCTATAGAGTATATACAAAAGTAAGAGAGGTGTTTTATTTGAAATTTATTTTTAACCCTCTCATAGGTAGTGAACTTTGAACAACTGCAACTGTCAACAGAAAGGAAAAATAAAGAGGAGGGGGGCAGCACTATTGATAAACTGATAAAGGTTATCAACAATGGGATGAGATCTAATCCTGGGAAAGATATTTTTGTTGCTCTGTCTTAGAAGCCACTCGATATTTTCATGTGTCAGTTTCACCTATTGCTAAGTGCCACCCACTCATTCATCCAGGCATGGCCATAGGCTTGCTAAAGCTCCTGTGTGAGTTACCAAGTAGGTGATGACAGCGTGATTTGAGCTGCAATGTAAAACTCATTTGTTCTAATGTAAAATGTGTCTTTAAAGCCAGAGATTATCATTTAGTGACAGTAATTGCTGATTAGATGTAAAAAAAAAAAAGCAAGTAACTTACCTTGAATAGGTAAGGCAATTATTTATTCTTACAGCTAGCCAGCAACATTTCCAACATAAATTTCTTCTAGGATTAATTATTATGACTTATTTCAGACAAAATGCTATGTAAGAGAGTAGTGCAACCTGTATAAAGACCTATTATGTAGAATGTGATTTCAAGTTTTATTTAAATCTTTTACCTTACTTCTTTGAAAAAACAACCTAATAACTCATGTATTATTTCAAGTAAGGAGATTTGAGATATTGTATAATCTATTTTACAAATTAAATTAACTAAAGAAAAGAGATTCAGAAAACATTATAGACATTCATCCTTGTTTTTAATTAAGAATATTATACTATGGAGGCATCAGAGAATGTGACAGTTTCAAATGCCATTGACATGATCGCCAAAGCTTCACAAAATATATTGTTTGATTGGTTAAAGTATTTCTGTGAAACAAACTCAGCATCTGACACCATTTACTGCTTATTATTTTAATGGATAATTTCTCTTAAATTTGAGAAAGTACTCACAATGCTATCACTAAAGTCATTTATGAGTTAAGAACATACAGTAGCAAGGCACTTATATATCACAATATTTTCTGGATAACCCTGGATATACACCTGTTGCCTAGTCTACACAGCAGTGTTGCTTTTACCAAAAATTTTCTGGGTTGGATAGAAAATTCTAGGGCAACTCTAGAAACAGCCAAAGATCCATTAGAATTCAGGGATTACAAAATCTTCCATTCTTTGGTTTCTTCTTGAGAGAGGCAGATTTAACTAAATATTCTTTAATAGTCTTATACAATTTTAAAATACTGTGGTTCTTCAATTCTAACTAAAGTATAGCTGAATTATTCGGGTAAAAATTAATTTGGAGAATTTGACTTGAAGTTGTCAGACTGAATTTAGAGCATTTTTGAAAACCCACCAAAGAAAGGAAAATATCCAACTTCTATTCACCATGGATTCATATTTTAGACGTATACACCTGTTAATTCCAGAGCCTTTTAAAGAAACTTTGCATTGCATAATGCAGGATTTTGATGAATCATCAAAATAAAGCCATGAGAATAATTCTTTGTAAGGTTAGATGATTTCTTTTTGGATAAGAAGTTACAAGGAAAGAAACTAAGAAAGATGAAATGGTTCTGTGTGAGGGAAAGTTGACATCCATTGGTATTATTGTTCTCATGATGCTTTCCATAATAAATGAGCACAACTCTTAATATTATGGAGAAGAAATACTAAAGACTATGTTGTAGTACAACCACACAAAATGAATGGTAATCAAACCCATAGAGTACATACTTGTTCTGACACGGTCATTCGCAAGTGTTCAGGACTTTCTTTGCAGTATTTTAAGTATTTTCTTTTTCTCAAAACACTACTTTTATAGCACTAACTTCATTATTAGGATGTGTGTGCATTTTGTTTATAAAAAGATAGAGCTAAATATTTCCTTTGCTGTGTCATGTTTAGGACTTTTTATTTGAAATATTCTTGAAATTGCTATGCCACATTGTCCAGAATTTTAACTATTTCTTAAACATTTTATTGTGGGTGCAAAATCCTTCAAAAACAGAGTGGTGACTGGGGTTTAAAAAACCAATCTATACCCTACTTTTAATTTATAATATATCCAAGAATTCAGTTATCTCTGGAGACACACATATATATCGATATAATAAATGTTTTTGTGAGGTACTGAAACAAACCACTTTGGAAAACACCTGTTAATGGAATATATATTAGAATAGTTTTCTTTAAGAACATTAAGACAGAATCTGTTAAAATATCTGATATGAATTCCTTCATCTAATTTTCTGTGTGATAGTAGCAAGTGGATATTAAACAGATAATCAAATAGGAAATAATAAATCTGAAACCTACTATATTTGAAAATAGAGATGTTTTCATAAGCTGTACAATTCTCAATGTGAGAACTTTCAGTTTTTGTTTATTTATTTATTAATTTTTTGTCTTTTTGAGATAGGGTCTCACTATGCAGTTCAGGCTGGTCTTGAGCTCACTTTGTAGCCCAGGCTGGCCTTGAGCTCGCAGTGGTCCTCCTGTCTTAGCCTCCCGAGTGCTGGGATGACAGGTGTGCACCACCATGCCCGGCACTGTTTTTATTATGGGTCTATCCAGACACATTTTTTTTTGTAGGAAAAATTTTCATATTTTAAAGTTGGAAAATAATCACTCAAATTAAGGATAGAAAAGTCATATTAAATGCATGTATTTTAATGTATATTCATACGTGGCCACCATAGAACTTAGTCATAACATACATTATTCACAGAAATGGTATCTGAAGTAAAGAGAGAAAATATTGAATAAGGCAGTGAGAATGTAAAAATGATGTGTGAAGAAAGCTAGACAGAAGAAACAAAAGACTATGAACTCAGACTTACTGAGTATGGAAAAATGAGGTACTGAATGTAATCATTTGACAGCTGAAATGCGCTGGTAACCACGGGCTCTGAAAAGACAACTTAAAAGACATTTGAACACGTGCACATGTATCTAGGTGCTCGCGAGTCCACATGTATAAATAAAGTACTAACCTACTAGTTATCTCTTTTTACTCTCCGGCTGTCAAAAACCCCTGTCAGCTGCAAAAGCGCTAAGGGGACCAGTTTAAAGAACATACTGGAGACTTAAGCTTCTTAATGTGCCAAGCATCAATCCCATGAAAGCGAACAACTTGAAAAGGGTTATATGTATTTAGGAAATCTCTGAGGCTCCTTTCCCGCTCCGCTCCAGCCGGAGCTGGTGCTCAAGTTTTCTCACCCTAATGACCCCTGAAGCAGCCCTGAGGGATTGCAAAACAAGGCCGTTACACAAGGCAGCTTGCTAATTGAGAAGTTGATCGGGGGTAGAGAAATCCTGCTTTACCACGTTAAGTGTCGAAATCAAGCATGACTAGATTGACGTCGCCAAATCACCGTCTGGAGGCCACTCCACCCCAGAAGCAGCCGGGCTTTTCACACCTGATAGGCCCTCACTCTATCTACATCAAGTCACATTAAGAAAGAAATGTATTAGAGAACAGGAGTGCGAGCCCGGCGAGCATTACTCCACCGCCTAATTGCTGCTGCTCCGCTCCCCCATCCCAGGGAACAAATGTGTCCACGTGGCAGATTCGCTGCCTATCTGTCCCCTTTTGAAAAACCAGCCTTTTACCCCTCACTCTCCTGCTTCGGTGTCTTATAAAAATACAATATCACTGGACTCCAGAATAAGTTAGAGAAAGCTAGTAGGGTTAGACCTTGTGCATGACATATCTCAATCACATGGATTTAAATTATAGTACCCTTGGAACAGTTTATAAACACCTGCTTTTCAAGCTCTTTTTTTTTTCAGCGAAGTTACAGATGCATAATATATGAAAAATGAAAAACTCCTGCCGGTAGAGACTAATTTAGACCTTGTGCACTGTGCAGAGAGGAAAGACCTTCTGCCTTTGAACTTCGGTCCCCAGTCACGGATTTGCAGCACTCCAACCTAAAATCTCCTGTGACAGATGGCATAATAGATATTCCCTACAGCCCAGCCTGGCAGGATGGTATTACTTGGTTTTTTTTTCCTACACTCCATTTCTGACAGGTACAAAGTACTTAACCAATGATGTGTTTTAGATGACTGCTAAAAATTGCAGGAGGGACTTCCCTTTGTTTTTACCATTTTTTGGGGGTTTGTTTTGAATTTCAGTTTTCTTGCAGACACAATGGAGGTGATTCCTTCCAGGAACAGAGAGAACAGCTTATTTCCAACCACAGAGGTTATTATTGCCCATTAGAAAAGAAATTCTCACACATGTCTGTAGGACAATAATTAATCTTCATCATACTTAGCGATAAATGGTAGATGGCACCCATGCTAAGGTAGGAAAACTGAGACCTCGAGATAGCAGGAACTCACCTAACACCTCACGGTTATGAATGGCAGTCATGGAAACCTGGCTGAGTGCCTGCGTCTTGATACCCAGACTTGGGCTCGCTCTACAGGAGACTCCTTGTCTTACCCTGAATCCAAGTAGGACACAGTAGTAACAAAGCAAACAAAAATCCACAAGAGAAAAGATAGCTTCCTTAGGAAGGAAACAAGACAAGGAAACTCATAGTACTACATAACTCAAATGCTACTGATGTCCAAGATAGAATCTAGGTTTAACATGCTATCAATGATGTTTTTATATAAAAAGCTAAACATGCTCTTTGTGGCTCTCAGAATTAATAAACAAGCCTATCTGGAGATAATCCCGCTAAAATAGAAGCTTTATTTATTTCACAAAATGTAAGATCAATTTCCATATGCTAAAGGTAAGACTGTCGATAAAGCACATTTAATGTTAAAACTGAGTAGCAGTCTAAGTCCTCTCTGATAATTACACGTCAGTAAATTAGACAAATCAGTCAAAAGATTTTCCTGTGCTTACACTTTAAAGAAACATCTCAAATCAATAGCAATATGAAATCTGGTCAATTATGTAGGGGCTTAGCATAGAAGAGCTAATGTTCATTGAGTCTTGTCTTTGTACTCATTATTGTTTTAAGCATTTTGTGTGGGTTATCTCATTAAACCTCAAAATCATGAGGAAGGAGGCAGTGTAGTCTCCCATCTTCAGGATGAGCAAAATGAGGCACTCAAAATCATGGGCCATGCCGAGTGTCACAGCATCAGTGGGAGAACAGGATGCCACACACTCAGCCACTTTGGCACTCTGTCTCAACATAATAGCGGGGCCCTTGGGGGCAATTTCTGGATCACTTTTCTGGTCCCTTTTCACCTCCTGACTGCTAGGAGATGGTTATATTTAAAGCTAAAATCTGTCTCCCTCTTCCTTTTCCTTGCTAGAGCCTTATAGAACAAATCAAGGTCTTTACAAATACCATCCTTCTCTTCTACAGGCTATATTGCCTTCCCCTCTGCGTATGTCCAAGTCAAAATGAATATCGGAACGACTGTGACTCACTCTCAGCACCTCGCGAGTCCATCTCTGATTTCCCTCTTCTCTCCTTAGACCCCTGTAGATAGTCCTGCTGTTCTCTCAAACTCCCTACATCCTGTCTTGTTCTTTCTTGGTGACCTTCCTCTAGCACACATACGCTTCCTTTACCTTGCTAAAGCTTCCTAGCTGAACATCTTTTCTACCAGCCCATCCTGCCCCGCTCTTTATCCCCCATTCTGTAGCCAATCACTTTCCCAAAACACAGATCTGATCGGTTGCTTCTATTTATAACATTCTATAGCTCCCCAAGCTGTGCAGGGTAAATGCAGGGAAGCAGGAAAGATCTATCCTGTTCAGACACAGTCTTCCATTGGGTCTTCTGTCCCACCACTGAGCTTTCTTACATGCTTTCCATGTACTCATCACCACCTGCTGTCAGGCCACATTTCCTGGCACTCCTGACTGTTGAATAGAACATGAAATCTATTCTTCCCAGAAAATCACTACGGTACTCCTTTTCCATATTCATTGCAAATATTACTTGATCTGTGAGTTCCCTCTTCTTCCCTTGAAGGAAAATGAGTAACAGCTTTCTTTCGATATTGAAGTGCTTGTGTTCACACACTACATGGATCTTTGAGAACTTTGTCAATGCCCCTCTGTTCGCTTCTTTCTTGCTAGATCATACCCTCCCCGATAGTGTGCCCTC
The DNA here is from genome assembly GCA_004027595.1 of Dinomys branickii. Classification (NCBI taxonomy): domain Eukaryota; kingdom Metazoa; phylum Chordata; class Mammalia; order Rodentia; family Dinomyidae; genus Dinomys; species Dinomys branickii. Next base: position 27,714 of record PVLD010006582.1, on the reverse strand, counting down.
TCCTTTCCCTCACACTTAATACCTGCACTAATGTATGCCCTCAAGTTAAAGAACTACAGAGCAGGGATATAACTGAAAATTAACACTTCCACGTGTGAACTGAACAGACTTCATATAGGAATTTTACTTACATCCACTAGATTAGTACCACCTGTTTTTAAAGCCCATTTTGAACTCAGCGTATAATAGGCATGTGATCTGTAGGTGGAGGTAAAAAATAAAGCATTTGGGTGCTATTACAAAGAAATGATCATACCCCCTTCCCCAAGTGTTCCTGAACTCATGTTGAGAAATAACCCAATAAGGAGAGAGCTTTGCTGACTAAAGAAAACCACTCCAGGACCTTGTTAGACAACATCAGTATCTACTAGCTGAAATACGGCACAAGTGAGGTCCACCTTTGATCATGTTCTGGACGGCTTGAGCGCTGACACATCAGAACTCTGCCATGAGCAGCTACAGAAAATTTGTGAATGGCATTATCTGTATTCACACTGTCCATGGGGTACCATCATCACCCCATCCCTTAAGGAGTTAACCGCGGCCTAAAATGTGATGCTGTATATCCATTTGGACCACTCTCATCCTGAATGCTATAGGAAGGAAAACCTTCTGATGTTCATTTTTCTTTCTTTCTTTTTTTTTTTTTTAAGAGATCCTTTTTGAGACAGGTTCTCATTATGCAGTTCAAGCTGGCCATAAGCTCACTTTGGAGCCCAGGATGGTGTTGAACTTGCAAAGATTCTCCTGCCTCAGCTTCCTGAGTGCTGAGGTTACAGGAGTGCACCACACGCCTGGCTAAAACCTTCTTATTTTCAAGGTATACTAGCTAAACCAGCCTTCCAATCCCATGCACATCCTAGGTCATCCACGAGGCCTTGAGAAATGAGCCTCATTATTAAAATCAGTTTTCTAGCCAGCTGGCAATTATTCTTTATTATATTTATTATATATGTTCTGACATTATTGCATATGTTTAGGTATTTCTAACTGTGATACTCCACGTCATTTCCTCCTCTTGTCCTCCAGTTGATCTAAAGTACCTGTTATCTGCCAAGTTCTCCATGGGATACTGGGCATAGCAATACAAAGAAGACATCCTTGTCTTCAAAACGTTTGCAATCTAGCGTTGGGGAGATAGTGAGGCAAACATAAGAATAATAATCAAAACCACACTTTCTCTCTTGACAATTCTGCACACATCTAGAAAAGAACTTTTCTAGGAAACGTTAATTTTCTCTGTTCATTTATCTATCCAATAACTCATGACAGCTTCAAAGCACACTACTGCATCTGCCCAGGGTGGGTCTCTGAACCAGCAGGGCCATACTTCTCTGTCTTCTAAACGAGCTACCAAAGGACGGATGCTGTATTTGATTTCCAAATATTTCACAAAGCATATTTACTTATACTAAAAAATTATCTTGCATCTAAAATTTGATTTTAATGAGGTAGCTTATATTTTATGTAGCAACATTGAACCTAATTTACCCAACCTATTTTGGCTGATTATTACATTTACAATAGACTCCAGTCCTCAGAGGCAGCTAACTACCTGAAATATATTCTCTCCTCATCCTTCAGCCAATCTCATCTCTTCTCAAATGTCTTCCCAGGTGACAGAGAATGTGCTTTTCTTTGAATTCTTACAGTTTAATTAAACTTAGAAAATGTTAAGTAACTACCTAAAGTGACAGTACTGTAATTTTCTCAAATTCATGTACACTGAATATTTGGGGAATTCTAGGGAACTTTTTTTCTTCTAAAGGTTGTTTAAATTACTCAAGTTTGAGAAATATTGCTTTTACTTAATTCACCTGAACAGTATAAATTAAAAATACCTTCCTGTCTCTTTTAAGGGAGAAGAGGGAGGCAAGGGAGGGCTCAGGTAGGAGGTTGGAGAAATGAGAGAGCAAGGAGATAGCTGTGCTTCTCTGCTCCAGACCCATCTCAACCTGAGCAACACTCAGGTCTGACCCTAAGATGTAAATATTTCAAAGTAGTATAATAAGAATCACATTAGTTCATTTAAAAATATATTCAAATAAAAATCATCCATAGTTATAAACTTAATAAAGTCTTATGTAAAATAAAAAGTCTCTTTTTCTAATTAAATTGTTAAGGACTAATATACTACACTTTTACACATTCTTGACAGAATGTATTATTGCAAATAGATGACCTTTTCCAACCCAAACACTCTCCAGAGCCTAGTTTTTAAAAAGGCATTGATTATAAAGGTCATCAACTTCCATAGGGATACTTTTTAAAAAAAGAGAACAAAATATTTTCTCCGCCAGCTTTAAATCATATATATTCCCATAGAAACATATTTAGACATGTAGGATAACCATTGTGAAATGGCTTGGCTGTTCTCCAACAGATTTAACAAATCAAGAAAAAAAAGAATTATCCAAATTTCTCTATTTGTTCAGAAAAATACTCACAAGAAAATAGTAGATATCCCTCTCAGAAAGACTGGTGAGCCTCAAAAGAGAGTTAAAATCTAATATGCCTGATGCCACTAATGAGACAAACGTTCTTGGTAGATGCTACATAGTTGTCCAGGTTGACACAGATGTGTAAGTGAATAGTCTCCTAGCTTCTTAGTAAACATTATGTGTTAGTAAAAATCATAAAATATAAATATATAGCTAGAGTTTTGAACTAACCTTTGTCATTAGGTCATGACCAGGTGGTCAGACTCTTAAGTAAAGAAAGACCACTTTTCTGGAAACTTCTAGTTTAAAAGGAGCTCAGGAGGATGAGGCTGAGGCTGCTTCTCCCCTCATCTGTCCGTATCACCTTTCGTACTAGGCACTCGGTATGAGTTCAGCCAATTTTTATCTTGCTCCCCCAGCCGGAATTGTATTTCAGGGTAAGCAAAATATTTCAGGGTCTGAGCGAAAGCTGTACTTTGTAGAAAAATATCAAGTGATACTTGTAAAAGCAGAAGTAGTGATAGACTGAGAGAATAATTGTACAGCCTCGTCATGCAGTTACTGAGTTAGGAGAATGATTATCCATTGTTATTTAGACCCATAAGGCTGAATGGTACATGGAGAACCAGAGCTCTCCTGGAATTCAGCTAACACTACACAGGATGGTTTCTGTTCACAATGAGAAAGATGTAACTGTACAAAATCAGGATAGGATTATCTTATCAGCACTCAGTAATCCACTTCAGTGTCACTGGTGATAAGGATATAGATATTATGTGTTTCCTGATGTGATACAATAGGATAAATGTATCACGTATCCTATATTCTAGGAAAAAATACCCATGGATTTTATCAAGTCTTTAAACTCTGTTTCAGTGGTAGTACTAGGAAAAGAAAGAACAAAACCAGTGACACCAAAAGGATGCCACAAATGTAGGTGGTGAAACATCTGATAGGACGGTTTCTACAGTCTATTTAAGAAGCGAATGTAATTGGCAGTGGTTAAGATTAAGAAACATAAGCATATGTGATTGAATTGGACCAAGTTGAGAAATCTGAATGTGGATCAGGCGGTAAATTATTTCAAAATCTGCTACCTTGATAAGATGTAGATCTTAAACTGAAAAGGTCTGGTTAACAAACAGTAGGTAAAATATGACCATGTGGATAAAAATACATACATGTTTTCAAACAGAGATAGTAAGAGCTTTGGAATGGTAGATAATTAAACACTAGCAGGCTCTGGTCAGATTATGATAGTTTTGGTTGTGCATTTTTGCTTATCTGTAGTTTTAAGTTTCCTGCAATGTATTTATGCTGATTTTGTAATAAAAATTTATTAAATTTGATTATAGACAACAGAATTATCTAGAAATTTTCCCTAATATTTTAAAATCCATTATTTAAAAAAGTGCACTGCTTACTGAGTGTATTGAATAAAACAGTGGCATTCAGTCACTCTGCAAGCTTGCATGTGCTGCAATATTTTGAAGAAATTCCAACCACTATAGAATTTTTAAGCCTACAATGAATAAAACTTATAACTACTGTTAAGTCAAGCAAAGCATTGGTTGTACGGGGAGAAGCAAAAGAATTCCTGGATTTTGTGGAGTTGAGTGACAAATGGTAATTGGAGATTACAGGCCTAAATGAAGTAAGCCCCTTGGATCATGCCCTCAGTGAGATGTACAAAAGTATTGCTCTTGAGAATGGACTTCTGAGGCCTGCTGCCTGTCTTTGAATCTTAAGCTCCACAACTTGTATCTAAGGAACTTGGACTAAACAATCACTGCAAACTTGGTGTCTTCATCTCTAAAATGGGTTTAATAGCTCTCAAGAGCTAACTGAGGTAGTACTCGTAAAGAATATTTTATACACAATACTAAAATATAAAACATGTGGTTTTCTTTTTCCCGTTCCTTCCCTTTCTGTCTCCTTCTCTCTCTTCCCCTCTCCTTTATCCTGCTTTCGTTTTTCAAGTTCCAATCTCTGGAATAGTATCTGTTAAACAATAAATCCTCAAAATATATATGCTGTGATCTGAACCTTATTCTGTCAATTTTATTTCTTAATGTTAAAGTCAAGTCTAAATATTCCAATGCTGTTATAACAGCTCTATTCCCCATCTTGTTGAAACTTTTGCATAGTATTTATCCGTTATGTATAAACAAGAAAACAGAAAATAGTCTTTATAGCAGAAGTTTCCATTTCCAAGATTTCTTTGTACGAATGCCTAGATCTTAATGTTTATATATTAAAGTGGTTTAGAACCATTCTTTTTTTAATATATTTTTTATGGTTTAGAACTGTTCTTAATGAATTTTTCTTCTCCAGTTTTAGCTAGTTATTTTTGGTATGGAGTAAAACTATAAATTCTCATCTTGGCCTTTATCTAACAGGTATGGAAAGTTTTCATATTAATTCTTGAGTTTTCTCAATTACATAAAAAGAATTATTTTTATACATAGTTGATTACTTCATTTTCTTATTTTATTACTTTGAAAAGACCTTTTAAAATGAAATTACACATGAATCACAATAGTGAATAGCCCTGGGTTTTTCTTGAATTAAATACAACTGGCTTTAATGGAAATTTAATGCTTTATTTGCAGTAAGTTTCAGTAAATTTACTTAACATATTTCATTGGATTTCTTTGATTTATCTTTAGTTGTAATTTTTGGGATGGCCGCTGAGTTTTACCAAAATACAATTAGTTTCTTTATATTTTTATATCATCTTTATCTGGTCAATGAACTATGTTAAAGAGACTTTTTTAATGAATTGAGTCAGTTGCTGAGAACTTGTGGTTCATCTCTATCACATTCAGTTGCATATGTCAAAACAGTTGCTGGATATTTACCTCTGAAACAGAAAAAAATGGTCTGCAGGTAGGGATTTATGAGTCATATAAAATATATAATCAATATAAAAACCATAAACATAGATAATGCCTCTTCAAATAAATAAGTATACTTCTACAAAATCAGTGTTCCAGGGTGCACTGTTTACTCTTTTAAAAATCTGAGGGGAAGACACACCAGAAAAGACAGGAGAGCTGGGTAGGATTGAGCAATGCAAGACAGTAGAAAGCTTTTTGAAAGAAGCAATTCATTAACACTACTAGAAAAACTACTGTTAGATGTTTTCTGGAAAAAAATCCCCATTAGCTTCAATAATTATTTATCAGGAAGAGTGATATCAGTAGACAGGTTAGAGGTAGAAGCAGATCACGTGTTGTAAGGGAAACAGAGGTTGAGGAAATACAGATGACAAGGGTTAGACAATCTTTTAAAATAGAATCAGGCCAAAAGATACTAGATACCACCAACATATATGTGAAGAATAAAAAAATTGGGGGGAATGGAAAAACCTTGGGTATATTCATGTGTTGAGAGTCAAGAGACTGTGGAAGAGATGTTAAGAACCTTGAAATGAAAGAATATGACTCCAAAAAATGAAGATCTGGCATAATATTGGAGGGAACAGAGCAAAGGACATAAAACTGGCCTTAAAAGTAATTCCTGCAAGGGACGTCCTGTGAGTGTCTTTTCCACATGCATGAGATAAGAATAAAAGCTAAATAGAAAAGGAAATGTGATGGAAATGAAGAGGGTGATTTATTTCAAAGCTGATGCAAAGAAAACAACAGAAAGTAGCAATCTACATGTTATTTGCTTGTTTCTAGCAATGCTTAGCTATATTGTAAAAGCAGAAAACAGGGCAGTGCACCATTACCAATCTGCACAGAGCTTTGCTAAATGCTCAGTTAGAAGCCAGCCATGGTAGGAGAAGCAAGGACAAGGGCCAGTGACAAGCGTCCCCAACGGCTGAGCTTGCAATGGCAGAGAAAGGCAGATGCCTCAAAGTTGTGGCCAAAGCAGGAGAAAATGATTTAATAGGAGGCCGTAACATCTAAAATCAAAAATCAGTGACACTGCAGGTGAGATGGGACAAGAACTTGGAGTTTAAGATTCCTAAGATGAAACAATTTCCCGCAGGCACAAAACACTGCAAGTGGTTCTGGGAAGGAGAGCCAGATTTCAGTAAGGTCAAGGAGGTTCAGCCAGGTGGGATCTGGTGTCACCTGGATCAGCTGTCAGTCTTGAGTCTAGAACGGCAAGAGGAAAATGACGGCAGTGAGAAAGGATGAAAAGTAGCACCTATGAGATGGCTTGCATGTTGTTGGAGGATGCAGTTTGATCGGCAAGTGGAACTGTGGGATGCAGAGGATGCCAGGTTGTCCTCCTGGTGTCATGGAATATGTAATTTCCAAGAAGAAACAGGCCCTTGCTTCTGTTGAAATTTGCAAGGAAAGCTGCTTTCTTCAACAAGACGCAAACTTCACTTGATGTTATGGTCAAAACTCAAGTTACAACAGTGTTTTGGTGAGAAAAGTATCTTACCCAAAGATATGATGAGGGGGAGCGATTGCCTCTTCAAGAATTGTGGATGCAAAAAAACATTTCTAAACACTTTTTCAGCATGGATTATAAAGCACGGTCAATTATTGTGTTAGGTTTCCATTGCTGTGACCAAAAAAACATAAGATAATCAACTTTTGAAAAAGAGAAGTTTATTCTATTTTGGCTCTTGGCTTCAGTGGCTCCAGTCCATGGCTGCTTGTCCCGCCTGCTTTGGGAATAGTAGCGGCACTGTACATCATGATGGGTGCACATGGAAGAGGATGCTTTACTCAGGTTGTGCTGGCCAGAAAGCAAAGAGCGATACAGCCACGGCCCAGGATTCCAATATTCTGTTTAAGGACGCAGTTCCAGTGACCTAATGCTCCGCCGCTAGGGCCTTAGGGAGTCTCTTAACCCAACTAGGGCAGTTATTTGAACATAGATCTTAAGGATTATGTCCAAGAGGTTATATGTTATTGGCTTGTGTACAATATTAATGGTCACCTTAAATTCAAGGGATTTGAGTTAACTATCTGGAAAAGAACCAAGAGGAATCAGCAACATTAGTCCTCCTGCTCCTCCAGCCTGTTGGGATTAAGTCATGTCTTCCCACTCTGGATGGGACATGCAAACCCCACTTCATTTTATTACTGTACCTGCTGAACTCTGGTACCTCGAGACATTTGTGTTTGTAATTCCTGACTTGGTCTTTGTCAAATTAAATATTTTACTTACATGTAAGCATTATGATAGAAAATTAATTACTGATTGCTATTTCAGGAAATCAGATTTGCACGCATGTTTATATTTTAAAAACTGATTACTTTTGTGCTAAATAATCTCATAATGATGAACACAAAAATTAGTACAAAAGATCCTATTGGCTACAGTCCTCATCCTACGTAGAATAAATTTAAGGGTGGTTTAAGGGCTGGGGATGTAGCTCAGTGGCACAACTCCTGCCTGGCAAGCACCAGGTCCCGAGCTTGATTCCTGTTACCAAAACCAAAGTGTGGTTCAAAATATCATTTCCAAGTAGTGTTCAAATCTACTTATATTGTATATATAATCTCTAGGTTAGAGACATAATTTCATCACAGGACCCTCTTTCCTAACTTCACATCACTCGGCTGTGTGTTCCTCAAATGTATCAAGCCCAAGGCTCTGACTTCTTCCCATTCCATCTATTTAAACTATTTCATTTGCATGATTTAACATATAATCATCAGATGTATAAATAATTCCAGATGTCATAGTAAAGAAAAATATGGGTAAAAGAATACAAGACTCTGGAGAATATCACAAACATAACATGCAGTTGTGAACAACTGTTAAAACATAAACTTGATCTGAGCTTCCTATGACAAAGGAGGGGAGTGTAAACAAATATATGATTTACAAGTCCCAAGAAAAATGCCATCTAATCATGTACAGTCCCAGGAATTTGTCTTAATACTAACATGTAGGGGAATTTTCAGCAATGATCTTTTAGGATGTTCTGTGATACAGTAAACAATGTCTATCAAACCATTCCTAAGATACAGAACATTTTTGTAGTTATTTATTAAAATATTCTTTAGTGAAATTTCATGGGAAAACCTTGATAAATTTTGAAAGACCAATACAGCAGAGGGCAAGGTTAGAAAGAAATACCTTTAGATTGACCCAAGTATGAATTCTGAGTTATCTGAAAAGAATCACTTTTCAATTTTTCCTCCATAAATATTACTTCCTGCAGTGTACTTCTTAAAAACATTAAGATTTGAAGAGCTGTATTTGAAGCTGTTATCTCTGACAAGAACACAGAGTGACAAGATGCCACAAAATGATAAAATCTGTATATGGACTTTAAGGAACATACTAAAACAGGGGCATGAAAGAGCCACTGCCCGGCCAACAGGAGAATTAGTCAAAGATCACATCTTCCATCGAAAGCTTTATGGGATCTGTGCCAACACATAGCTGAGTCAGAGGCTCTGGACCATGTGTTTGAACAAATTAAACAATAGGCATTACCTTCTACGACCACAGAAAACTATTTTGAAGAATAGTGTCCGATTTAGGCCAGCTGAACACTCAAGGATATCTGCAAAGTCATGCCACATCTTTGAACATCCTGTCTTGGCAGCACAGAGTGCTTTGAAGGCCCATTTTCGGGTGTGGCAATAAGGCTAGATATCAGGAAAAAGAATTCAAGATGTATATCTTTTGACTTCCCATAACAGTAGGATTTTTCTTTTTTCCCTTGCTTCTTTGGTACCTGGGTTAAGCTCCTTGCACCTCAGATTATTTATTGCATTACTTTTGTAACCTTCCTCCCAAAGGAAAATGTAATCCACACACAGTTGGCACCAAATATTATTGGAAGACAGATTTGTTTCTAAAATGGGAAAATTAGATAATGTACTCATCAAAATTCATGGATTCTCTCCTCTAATAATAAAGTCATAGGATAGCTTAAAAACATATCGTTTAGCAGCATTCAGTAGCAGTTTATTCGTTAGAATATTCTGTACTTCTACAAAAATCCAACATATCACATCACATCTCGTATTTGATTATTTTTCTCCTTAAAAGATCTTTTTCAAGTCCAATGCATTTAACTACCAAAGTATTCCCATCAGGGTTATCTGGACAACAGCTTAACATTTGAAATTGTTTTACTTGTGGGTGCTGCTGACCTGTCAATCTCAAATATATTTATAAGCTGCACACACAGAAATGAAATGCACAAAATGACTCAGATTAACCAGCTCTGACTCCCCATTTTAAGAAAATCATGAGGTGTGCCTAGGATCCAATGTTAACAATTTGTTATGCACGATGGTGTTCTAGCTTTCTAAATGGTTAACTGTTTAAAAATTCCAGAGCATTCTTAAAATGTTTCACTTAAGCATTTCTGAAATAAAATCTCAACATTCTTTTTTTTTTTTTTCTTTGGCGGTACTGGGGATCGAACTCAGGACCCTGCGCTTGCTAAGCAGGTGCTTATTCCGCTGAGCTATATCCCCAGCCCCTTCTGAAATAAAATCTTATTGAACTGTTGCTTTCATTAATTTTCTATAGACTAGAGAGCAAAGAATTCAAGTTGGATTTTTCTCTTTGAACTTTGCCTACTACTAGCAAATAAACTGTGGCTCTTTTTCTCAAAATAAACCCCTGGCCTTGAGTTTTAGCCCCTTAATAGTAGCCTACATGGTTGACTACCCTTGGTGTTAAATTTTCTTAAATTGTATTTCTGTCAGTGTATCATTTTTTTAAGCAATGGACTCTATAATAGCAAGCACTGGTCTGTCAGGAGTGCATTTTAACAGCACGACACAAGTATTTTTCACTACAGGAGACAAACAATGATATGTATTACATGCGGTAAACACTGCCTTTGGTACATGGGGTTCTCCTAGCATTTATCTGTCTAAAATCTCACTGTGTCCTAAATGGGGGCTGCGGGGAGGGAGCAAACCCTGCCTCATATTAATGTTGCCAATGGCTAAAGTACAGCAGCATTAGAAAGCGCCCACATATGTGGCCATATTGCTCATGAAAAAAGAAAATCTTGATTTAATATTAAGTGGACAGAGAAAGACATTTTAGTCCATGCACAGCAAGTCCCTTTCTTTCAAACAGTTACATCTTTTTCTTACAACTCTGTTCCCAAGCATTGATATTTCCCTACTTTTATTTAGAAGTATCATTGCCCAACACTTCAACCAAGCTTCAAAGTCGAGGAAACAACAGTGGTATCAAAATCAACAATGATCTAAAAATTTATTTACTACTTTCTCAACATTGTTTTCATAGTTAGAAAATATGCATGGTGGGATATTCACTGTTTACAGGGATAGGTAAACAGAGATACTTAAATCTCTTTAAGAATAAATGTATATAGTGAAAATATTTAGAGAACAGTGCGAAGGAGACAGTAAAACAACAGTGGTGTTACATTGGTTTTGTCACTTGAGAAAAAGAAAAAGTCAATAGCTTAAAGGAAATCTAAAACAACCTAAAACTTTATAACATTGCCCTTTATTTACCAAGCCATAGGACTTTCACATCCTACCATGGGGAGGTCTGGGATGCAGAAAACAAAGTTATCACCTTAGGTATAGAGGAAACCAAATTTTCAATAATTCCCCTAAGAGAATAAATTTGCCTCAATTTATATAAAATACAGTATAATCTCAATTTAAGAACCATTCCAAATTCCAATAAATTCCACTGTTAAATATTTATTTTCCTTCCAGGGTCTTAGGTATACTTGGTATTTAGAATTTCCTTGTACAACATTTTTGCTGATAAAAAGTGGGTAAAAGATTTTATTATAGTAGTAGCTTTTCATATTCTTCATAGGGATTATTAATCACTATGAAGCCTCATTTTAATCTGTTTCCTTAATACTTAATTTTCCTTAATACTTAATTTATACTTAATTTTTCCCACTATTGAATCTTCATGAGCCAGTGTGAGTCTTTCTTTCTAGTACCAGCAGCTACCCTGGAGGGTCAGCCAGTGTGGTCAGCTGTGTCTCTGTGGCCCCTCTGAACAGGTACACTATTCCTATGTGCAGAAAAGTTAAATAACATGTGGAAAGGTGAGCACCTTGCCTAGGAACATAAAGCTGGGTGCTGCAGAATGCGGCAGACTTCAAATCCAGGTTCTCCCTTATCATGTTGCCTTTGAACTTGACTGAAATCTAGGGATTAGATCCAAACTTGTCTAGGTAGGTGTTTAGGGAGTTGGCAAGAAATGATGTTACTTTTTTTTTTTTTTTTTTGCGGTATTGGGGATCGAACTCAGGACCCTGTGCTTGCTAGGCAAGCGCTTATTCCACTGAGCTATATCCCCAGCCCAATGATGTTACTTTTTAAAAAAATAATTAAGTACCACTTACAGAAGATTTAAAAAAACCCCAGATGAACAGGTCATACTAGAAGCAGTGACTAATTTGCCATGAATGCTCACTGGGGTGGACAAGTAACATGTAAGACAGTGGAATGAGAAACACCAGTGGACTGGTGAAAATACGTGATATGTGTTAAAATGAATGAAAGACAGCTGTGGCTTTAGAAACATAGTAAAAATTAACTGGGTTACTGTGAAAAGGTCTGTTACCTACTCAGAAGCTAAATCTGAAAAGGACAATTTGCAAACACTTTAATCAAAAACTCTCCCTTTTTTGTTCAAGTCATTGTGGAAGGCCACAGTGGAACAAGAAGACAAAGCATTCAACATGTTAGTCCACCGAGCAAGTTACCTCTATCAGGAAGACAGTGGCTCATTTAGTAACTACCATGGGCCCGGTCACTTAAGCATTACACTATCCATGTCACCATCAGGAGTCTTTTCCTTAAAGTCAAGTTCAAACTGATCTGCTTGGGAAATAAGAATCACAAGGTGGTTAGGAAAGTAGGTCTTTGACTCAACCAGGACAAGATATCAGTTCTAATATATACAAGAAAAGGAGGGCTGGAAGAAATCATAAGAGGAAAAAGCAAACAGGTTGCAGGGTTTCAGTAGGAGTTAAAACTTTTAAAATCTTTTGGCCACTACCTTCTAGCTTTCTGATAAGCATGTGTTGGAGTGTTTTTGTGTGTGTGTGTGTGTGTGTGTGTGTGCGTGTGTGCACACACATGTGCATGCGCACATGCACATAAAGTACAGGTGGTATAATTTTGAAAGCTCACCGTTCTTGTGAGATGCAAGGAATGTTAGCATAGCTTATCCCTGTGGCCCCATGATGGCATCTCAACCTGTTTTACAACTATAAATACAGGCTCAAAGACTTTGATTTGCATTTAAAGCTTAAGTTTAACTTTTTTAATTTTTAAAAGGGAAAGATAGTTTCTATGTAGCGTTTAGAAAGAGGACAGGTATTAATCTTTCAGCTTTGAAGGAAAATGCTTAGCCTTTCTTGATGCGAACCTGACATTCATGAAGTAGGGTTAGTTTAGGGGTGAAAGCCTTAAATACCCTTGACACTTGCTAACAATGATCTCATCTCATCAAGAATATGACTTAGTAAATTGTTTTAAATAACTGTGTTTTTAAAGGATCTGCTCTAAATGTTGGGCTTAGAAACATTTATGGTAATTAAAACAAATATGCTATTTTAAATGTTTTGGTGCTAGAAAAGAATTTAATTCACTAAAGCTTGGCTTAAATTTTGAGTGTATGTAGCACTGGGGCTCAAAACCAGAGCACAGCCCACATTACCTATGCACTCTACCACTGAGCTACACACCCAGCCTGAACTGGGCTGAAACTTTTAAAAAGTGAAAGAAAACAATGCCCTTTAGTTTTAACTGACTTCAAAAGTTGAAAACTGACAGGCCTTAAAAACTCCACATCCATGCTGTTTTTATTACCTAAATATTCAAAACCTTTCACTTACAATCTGGAAAGAAATTCTCAGCATCATTCACCAAGGCTTACCTGTCTAAGTTCTATGTCAGCAGCCCCAGCTCATCAATATGTTTCCTGGTATTCCACAGTGAACTACAGCAATATTCAAATAAACCACTACTAGATTAACACAGATGTGCTGATAGAAGCATACAACCACCCCATACCCTGTGGATTGGCAATGGATGGTCAGATCATCATGAGGTCTATTTCAGATTCATTTCTCACAACTGTTACTTGGTTCATGAATGAAGTCCAATAAAAATGCCTGTCAGGAATTAATGAGAGACTCTAATCACATGTAGTATGTGAGTTCTCTAACCCCAAATGGGATTGGGTTTGTAATAGCCCAGCTGAACGACCTTCCTTCATCACCACTTTCCTAGGGGACACTTAGAAACGTACCGGGGAACTTGTGTTAGGAACAATGACCAGAGGCACTAGAGGCCCTCACCATGGCTACTCCTAGGCCTTGCATCTCCTGCTCCCCCTCACTTCAGCCACTCTCGGGTCCTGAATGTTCATGAATTGTACCAGAGAAGGTCTTATGTCTGGCCCTTCCAGCAGCCTTTGGGCTCACATTGTTTTTCACATACAAGCACCAGGGCCGGCTTCATCCTCCAGGTCTTTAGTAGTCAGCGTCTCAGGGAGGCTGTTCCTCTCTGACCTTTGTAGTTGTTCACTCTCTCTCTCTCTTCTTTCATACGTACACACACACACACACACACACACACACACACACACACACACAAATTCTGCCAACTTCTGTATTGCTTCATATTCCCTCCATAGTTACTATTTCCACCTGCTTTCTCTAACTAGACCATAAGCTACACAAAGGCAGGAGAGTGCTGTAGCCTAGACCTATGTATGATATACTAGGATAAAGATATTTATTGAATGAGAAAATGGGGACAGCGACACTGCTTTGTAAGAGGCGCCAATCACGTCTGTGTTAATAGCTTGCCAATACTTGTGCTAAAAAATGCAATAATACAAATAGTTATAAGCTAACTCTGTCTCACTCTGCACTCAAAACATGGCTGTGAAACTGAACTTTTATAAGACTACTGGCTTACAAAAGAGTTCTTGTGAAGTCTGATTTTTACTTAATATTTATAAACTCTCTTCTTCAGAAGAATGTCTAATCTGTCCTGATCATACCTTTTCTCAGTCTCTATCTTGATTTCATAGGTTATATGATAAAAGTCCATATATTTTACTTATTTAATAAGAATAGTGACTACATTCACCTCTTGTAGAAAATTTTAAATATAACTTATATAACTTGCCTTTAAATTCTCCTGAAGTTTTCCAGATTGAATGTCTTATTCTTTAGACAGCAAAACACCAGTAACCATATTTTATGGTTATTACATAAATAAATTAGGAATATAACATTGTATATCTATTATTTATAGAAATGAAATATTGGGATTCAAATTATTTGTTAAGTGACTGAATATTTTTGGCTGTTCGACTGTTAAAGAGATGGCAAAGTATGTAACCATCCTGATACAAACCCAAAGAAACCCAATCCTACCCTCTGATACAAACCCAATCCTACAAACCCAATCCTACCCTCTCAGCAAGGGCACACTGAAGCAAGAAAGGATTTTTCCAGCTCAGAATCTAAATTTTTTTCCTAATATATAAATAGATACAGAAAACAATAGCTTATAAGTTTAAAAGGCAGTTCCATAACATCAATTATTTGCACTTCTCAAAGTGCAAATGACCCTCAGTAGAATATTAAATGCAACCTTCCAAGTTTAGAAGTTATGTCAAAATGCAGTTGACTTGCTGCCTGTAAAATTCAGGTAAACTTGCTTATGGATACAAATACTCTTATGTAGTGATAGAAGCTGTAATTTTATTTTCTATTTATTTCCTACTCTCTCGCCTCTCCAAGTAAAGGGAGAGATAATAATCCACTCATGTTACCTAATTTTCTTTAAATGTTGAAACCAGTCAGAATATATTTCTCCAAGGAGTTGATAAACACAAGATAAGCCCTATGCTCAATATTATAATGTATTTTAGAATGTTATATTCCTGACCCTTCTATTTTGGGTGAAATATGAGCAGCCTATCAAAGCGATTACTTAACAGATTTCAAAATCTTTTTTTCCCTGTGGTGTTGGAGATGGAACCCAGAATATTTCTTCTTTATTTTTCTTTAAAAACATTCTCATTAAGTTGCTCAGTCTGGCCTTGACCTTGTGATGCTCCTGCCTCAGCCTCCGGAGTAGCTGGCATTATAGATGTCTAGCTTCACCACATCTAGCTTCCCAAGTCCTCTAAAAACAACAACAAAATTCCTAAAATAGCTAAACGTGCATTTGTTAGAACAGTTGTAACAAAATATAACATTATTCTAAAAGTTTTAGAAAGGAAGAATAAACTACTGATACGTGAAATTTGATCTCCCCTTCGTATTGAATGTTGGTGTGCCACAGTGTTAACAAAATGGGAATGTTCTCTTTCTTACATTTAGATTACTAGTAAATGGTAGCATTAGCACATTTTATGAAGTTCCATGCTCTCTGGCTTGTCCTTGTCATATCTGATGTTTAGGTTTGCTAAAACTGACCTTCTGTTCTTATTAATAGGATAGGTTTAATGTGGACAATGCTTTACTGCATTAGAAATAACAATTTTACTTAAATGTGGCTTTGGTGCACTCCTCTGCAAATAATCTTTGAATTCCTAAGAGTGTTTTTATTTTCCCAGTAGCCTAGTTGAAGAGTTTTTAGTATTAAATTGAATCATAACAATACATGCTGATTAGAGCCTAACTTAATACACGAAGCTTAATGTTAATTTTCTAACTTCAAATCAGGGATCTAACTATTCCAAGATGATTATTTATCTCAAGTGCGATTTTATTTAAAATTTGTAAAGCTCACAGCCAGACATTTTTACATCATTAAAACCAACACTATAGAGCAAAAGAATAGGGCAAAAGACAAAGTTCGAACCTTCATAGAACTGTAAAGATATCGCTGAGCAGAGAAAGGGTGACGGAGATGCTCTGTATACGCCTGTGGTACAGGAGGTCTGCACGCCGTGTGGGGAGTTGGGACGTGTACCTAACAGCAGGAGATGGGTGGGAGGGCTGGAGGGTAGGGCACAGGGATGAACAGGGGCATTATGCTGTGTTATATGCATGGACCGACTTCCCACACTGAATGTAAGCTTTATGTACTACACACAGGGACTGATAAACATTTTTTTTAAAAGAAAGAGAACGAATCAAGACATATTGAACTTGGCGATGAGGAGAAAGATCATGATGACTTTTCAGTGACAGTGCCACGAGAGGTCTGAGCATGGAAGCCTTACTTCCAGGGGACTGAAGGACGAATGTCTCATGGGGGAAGGAAGGTGCAATTGAGAAACTTGGGTATTTTTTAAAAGTCAGGAGAATCAGCATAATAAATTTTGGCATGGGTTATTAAAAAAAGGCACAAAGTACACAAGTGAGTCATGTGGACAGTCTAAAAGTATAATACACATACTTGTAAATATATTTGTATCAATATACTGAAAGGAAGCCGGGCACTGTGGTGCACATCTGTAAACCCAGCACTTTCGGAAGCTGAGGCTGAGGGTGGCAAGCCGGGGAACTCAGTGGCTCATAGGAGACCCTATCTCAAATTGAAAAGTCCAAGACAAACGTACAAGCAAAAACATTATATTTGCTCAGTGGGAATACCATGGGTTCAATATTCAGTACCATTAAAAATTTTTTTAAAAAATCTTGAATCCTAATACCTTTAGAAAGAAGTAATACATCAATATTTATAATAAAGGATAAAGAAACATTAAACAATAGAACTTCTTTTACATGAAATAAAAACCCAAATGGTAAATATATGAACTCATATACAGACATGCAAAATTGGTCAGACCATTAATCCTCTCAACAACATAAAAACACAAAAACCAAACATCCAAAGACAGAAAACAAAACAGGCAAACAACAACAACAAAAAACAAAAACAAAACAAAACAAAACAAAAAACCCAAATGGCACGTTTCTTGCTTCACAGAGAAAACTTCCACTTCAAAAGAAATTTCTTATAAAAACCCTGGAAATGGAAATGTAGTTAACAATCAAAACAAAACAGTACACTTTAGTAGCAAAACTGAGAATGGAACAGACATATTGAATTTATGGGAGCAGATAAAAACAGACATAGACGAGAAAACTGAATGGAAATAAATTTAGACATCATCTATTGTTTTTATGTGGTTTTTCATCTTAGCATGGTGAGAAAACTGTAAAAAAGAAAACTGTAAAAATGAGTGCTCTAGTTTGTAATACTGAGAAATTAGATGGCATCAGATACCTGAATTTTACCGGTTTCAAAGCTTACTAAACTATGAAACTGAAAAATAAAATAGAAAAATGGCTTTTGAAAAAAATATGTCTAATGAGAAAGATATTTCATAGACATATTTGACCAACTGAACAAAATACTGTTATTTTCATTTTTACTTTGCTTCTTTATAAGATACTATCATTATACAATTCAATATTTATTGGTAACAAGTGAGAACCGTTAGCTTAGCTAATATTTTAGCAGATGGGATGAAACTGTACTATACTACTTTTAAGAGAAAAAAGATACTCTCATAGTAACTGGATAAATATTTATAAGCAAAATACCAAAATAAGAACTCAGTGCTTACAGTATAATACAAAGTTCATTTAGGTTGGTGTAATTTTTCTCTTATGAATGTAATTTTTATATGAAGCAGAAAACTGAACCACATGATATATTTCCACAAGGTATATATTCATCAAAACCATTATAAAATTACTACTTTCAGCATATTTTTAAAATGAGATTCTTTAATAAATTATGTTTATGCAGTCAAAACACAGCAATAAAATTTAGTATTAGTCACTTAAGGGACATTAATGGTAAGTTTATAAATGAATTGCTGGCTTACTTTGATATATTTTAAGAGCAACCAAAAATAGAGATTCTTTCCCAGAATTCTATGTATTTATAAAGTGCAAAATAAGCAAATTTAGCAATTCTCAAATGTAGTTCTTCCAGATGCATTTAATCCTAAATATACTTGTAGAAACAGAATATTTCTTTTGCTAAGTCAGGTATGCCTCACTTATCTGTAGTATGTGTAAGAACTATCCTTACTGGAATATTCCATGCATTATTAAAAGATTTTAGAAGAGAAAACTGTAGAGACACAGAAAGAGTTTGAAGTTTTGAAAATTATTCTTGGCGGATGTATTTTCCTTGAAGACATCTCAAGTTTATAAAACAACCTGAAAAACCTCAAAACACCATACAGCTATAATAATTAGTTATATAAAATATGTAGGTGCTCACTCACTGGAAGTGGAAGCATGATAGAATTCAGGGTAGGTAGATATTGGAGATACATGTCACAAATGAAGAGAAATTACAAACATGCATTAAATCTTGTGAAAAGAAATTGTTGCAGGCTGATTATCACCCAGGGATTCTAGGGTGAAGTCACCAATTTTTTCTCCTCCAGAAAGAGGTGTATTCTTCTAAAGTATTGCACAGACTATACTGGTCTTTCCTGTTTTGTACTGCTTCATGAGCCCATATCATCTGAAATATCTGAAACAGTATTTCATAATGCTTTCCTACAATAAAAGCAAAATAGACTTAAAACTACAACAGTTTAAAAGCTATAAATTAGATAAGATAATTTGCAAGGAGTATAAGTATGTTTTTCAATAGATTATGGTATCCAACATACTCAGATGTCAAAATATTTCATAATATGAAGGTTAACGGAGACATTTAAATATGAAAAAAATATGATTGTAATAAAGTCTTGAAAAGCTCAAATAAAGCTGGTACAGGAGAGCTTATGTATAAGGAAACTTATAAAATTGAGTTTTCAGAATGTAAAACAATCAAAAGTGATTTTTCCAGTAATGATGCACTGCTTTTTAGGGAAACTGCTTCCAATACTAGAAGATGACGATGGAGAAAATAAGACGGAATACTCTCCTTAACATTAAAAAAGAAGCTGTGCTATGCAATGTCAGGTAAAGTAATATTATCAACCATATTTATATTAACATTTAAAGCTATAATTATACACCAATATAAATTTAATCTTATGTAAAAATGTAGAAGCAGTAGGTTTGATCAGTATGAAATAAAGTTACAGTGAGATGTATGCTCCATGTGGCATTTTATTTTAATTTTCTCTTTTGGAGTTATTATATTATTATATTAAAGCCCATAAAATTTGTAGTCAGCATAGCAGCTTCAAATCATTTTAGTTAATTGGCAAGTATGGTGGAGCACGAAGCGTCACTCTTTTCTGGTAGTTTCATTTTAAACAAATCATGCTCACATATAAAAAACAGCAAACTGCATTAAATTTTATATAAGACATTTTACAGCTTCTCATATAGGAAGAGCTATTAGCAACTTTCATGGACTATGCCAGATCAAGCAGCTTTGAGTAAACTCTCTGGCAAGGTGTCATTCACAGTGGTGCAACATACAGCTTGTATTGACCTAATGCTTGAAATATACTCCAAAAAGTTACAGGTTTAAAAAAAGTAGAAGAAAACTACTCAAAATTTTTAATATTAAATTCTGATTTTTTTACTGTGTGTGTGTCTATGTTGAAAAAGAAAATATTTGTATTATTTCTCTTAGTTCTGACTAATACTTGCCAAAAGTCATAATTCTAAAACTTCAACTGTATATGGATTACTTTATTTTTATTTTCTAAAATGAAGTTAGGGTGAGAGCAGTGACTACAGTCAGGAAAACAGGCACAGTATCCTACTTGTTCACTGGTCACAGTACTGATTTTATATAATTAAATATCAGTAGCCACAAAATCCTAATTCAAAAACTCTTCATTACACATTGACTTTCATTCATATTTTCCAAAAGAAAGTAAGTTTGGTGGTTACCAGTGACTCCAGTACCTTAAACACTATTCCAAAATCCTACGAATATTATTACTAAACTTTCCAATTTTTTCAATAATCCTTCATTTATTTTAAATACTATCAATGTAACCTCTGATTTGAGGTACAAAGATGCTTTCTTGTTTAGTCTGTCAAAAAGTCACCTTTAAAAGATTAAAACAGTTATAAATGCAGTAGACATGTTTTTAACAGATACAGTTCTGGGTCTTGACATTTAGGTATTGACGGACAGATTGACTTAAGCGTTTCACTCAGGAGGTATAGTAGAAGTTTTAAAAAGTCAATCCTTCCCTTCCTTCATCTAATAATTTTCTGCAAGAGGAAAACAGTCTGACAAATGGATAAATTTTCTAATCAGACATGTACATTTTAGATTCTATAGTAAAATGCAAAAATATAACAGAAGAATTGTAGGAAGTGAGCCTTACTAAAACTCAAAACTCAATGCACAAATTGCAGAATATTTTTCTTTTCTTTTAAAAAAATGTAGTTCATTGTGCCATGAAGGAGAAAAAAATTTTGAAAAAATCAAATTTACCAAAATAAATGGTTTTAAAAGTCCTTAAGAAAATATCTTATAATCTGAATTCTTTTATTTTCAAACAATGTAATATCTCAGATCATTCGAAGAACTTGTAAATATGTCATCATTATCACTACTGGAAGTAAGGTAAAATAAAACCTAGAACATCCAGATTCATTGCTCAAAATGAAAAGTATAGTGTTTTTGTCTTATTTTTTGGAGAGAAAAGTTTTCTAAAAAGTTAAATACCATTGGGAAAAATATTTTACTGTCCTCTACATATAAAAATTGTCCAGCCTGAGTTAATACTAATCACCAATAAATTATTAGTTTAGCCAATTTTTTCTTTATCATTTTCCATTGTACTTAGGCATTTAATCATTCCAACAAACAAATACAAATATGGTATTTATTTATGGCCCATTGAGTGCCTCAGAGAAATTGTATAATATCTGAAGACCAACAACAAAAGTAACTTTTTTCTAGAATTTCAATGGTGACACTTTGGCTGTTAAAAAATATAAAAAGAAAATATAGTGGATGTGATGGAAATGAGGAAAATTATTCTGAAACTCATGAAAATAGCCACAGTATACTACTTGTTCACCGATCGTATTACTGATTTTATATAATTAAATAAAAAATCACTAGCCACAAAACTTTACTTCTTAATCTCTTCATTACTCATTATTTTATTTATATTTTCCAAAACAGAGTAAGTTTGATAGTTAGCAGTGATTCCAGTTCCTTAAACACCATTAAAAATCATGTAGCATTTCTTTTTCTTATTTAATTTCATCTACTGCATAAATATACCTCTCAGAGAGCAGACATTTCATAAACATTTTAAAATGATGATATGTCATCAAAGAAGTTGATTTGTAAATACGTTTGATTGTACTTGTTCATTTAACATATAGAATCAGATTGTTTTAATTCGTCAGAGACACATGCTATTGAACATCTATACAGTTTCATCCAGAGACATGCTTTCCACATAAAACTAAAACACCCCGTCAGTGGCATAATCAACGGCACATAACACAGTGTTTAATACACACCTACCAATTCACCATTTCACTTCTAAAAGTTTAAGTGTTCATGAAGTTGTCAGAGGTGTCCAGCATCCACCTTCAGTTCTGAATAAGGGCTAAGCTTGCTGTTAACAATTCAGTTTGAAATGTTAACGACCCTTAGGCTGTTAACATAACAACTGGCCATTAATGTGGTAACGACCAATTAAGAGGAAACTGTACTCTGAGAAATGAATATATTAGCAATCAGGACTAGGGTTCATATTTGAAAATAGTACAAAATATTTGTAATAAGTTAACTGGCATTAAAACTTGAAACCTAGCAAAGAGGAACTAAGAGCCATACCACAAACATGACATCTACTGTTAGATAAAATTTCTGATATGAAAACTGGTTTGATTAATTCCCTTCAGCACAACACTCGAGACTATCAAATGCCAGTTTTATATCATATTTTTACCTAAGATTGCTTTATTCTGCTTACTGCCACATTGATAACCATAAATCTGTTTCTCTCATGCTCTAATCATTTCATGGCAAATTTATTTTTTTGATTTTAAAATATCCAGATATTTCAAGCAAGTCCCTCCAAATCTTAGTCTTTTTTTGTTTATTAAACTAACTTAACCTTATTCAGACTTTATAAATTCCTTGTTTGGAATTGCAAAGTTAACCCACTTAAATTGCAAGCAAATGTAAAAGTCAAAAGGGGTCAAACAGCTGTGACTATTGCTTACTAGGCACAAAGACTAGAAAGCGGTGTTACATCATGAAACACAAATGCAAATGCTTTGTGTGGAAATGAGGCTCCAGTTCACAAGGAGCAGAGCAAAAGTTTTTATTTTAGAAAGAACAGTTCAAAGACCGAGAGTTCTGAAAGAATTCACATTATGAGTTCACTCTGATTGATTAGTTGTGTCACCATAATGAGGGAAATCCTGGCTGGTGAGAATCTCTTCCCACTGTTGGCACCCTGCGTGCATTTTTCTCACTTGGAAAAGAGACAGAAGTAGTAACAAGTGGTCATGATTATTCAGGAGGCTGTCACATGAGGCACTTCTGAGAGGGGGACAGTAGGATCTGATAAACTACTGGATTCACCCTCTTATAACTACCACTAATCAAAAGATGTATTTTATATATAAAGATCAAATCTGACTTTAAACAACCGAATTACAGACTAAGGAGGCTCCAGTTTCCCAGAAAACACTCCCCAGAATGACTAAGACGCTTAAGGAATCACATCTGATTGATACATTTTGTGTCATAAGGGGAAAAATTCAAAATAAATAGCTTAATGGCAGACAAGAAAAATGATTAATTGTATCAAATATGAAACCGCAAATGATGCCATATATCATTTCTCTAATTTGATAGATCCTACTTTATTAATATAAGTAATTTGCATCCGAATCAAGTCACAAAGTTCTCAGAGAAGCAAAATAATTTCTCTGTAGCAGAAGTTCTGTGTGGAAGATGCCGGGAAACAAGTTTGGCTGACTTTGTGGCTTTATCACTAATAGCGCCTGCATTGTCTTGAAATTGTCCAGAGGCTTACAGTTTGGAGTGCAGCTATCATTACTCTATAAAGGCAGAGGTCTTTACCTCGTTATTCTCTACCGGAACATATGAGGCTGCTCAATGTTACACAAAGTCTTTGCAATGACTGTTTCAAACAGCGTGGGGGAAGACACACTCATACCTGAAGAAAGTTTTCAAAACCTTGCAGTAAATAGATTATGTTAATAAGTACCACTTAAGAATTTAAAAGTGATTACCTATAACAAACCTCAATCAGAAAGGTCCAGCTAAAGTTGAGCTTTGCAAAAATAATTAAAATGTTTAGCCATTTCTTTGCATTATTCATAGTCTACCTTACCTCTAATACTCTAATGAAAAACAAACAAAAAGTTGTATACTGCTTTATACCAAATACTGGCAGTTTCAGTAACAGTGGTAAAAGAAGTGACTGTTGACTATGAGTTTGCATGCAGGGTAAACTGAAACAATTGAGGTAATTATTTTGCTGACTATTCTTTAAGCAGCAATTTGGGTAACACACGCAGGACCACATTTTGAAGGCAGACAGGGCAACATCTTTCAGGAACATAAGCTGGTAGTAAGAAAATAAAATAAGCAAGCAAAAATACACTTACAAATGTATTTTAAAAGGCATCCAGTCATCACTGGTGTGCAAGGGTAATTCCTACCTCAGATAGTCTCTGCGACAAAGGATAAGGTTAGCTTTAGTGTACAGGGTGGAGCCCACCTCTCCCAAACGACAGTCACAGCAGGCACACTTCAGGCAGTCTTCATGCCAATATTTGTCCAGTGCCTTTAGAAGATACCGGTCCTTGATCTTTCGGTTGCAGCCAGCACAACCTTTCGGCTTGGTGTCTGGCTGGACTGAGAGCATTTGTATACCTGAAGGAAGACAAAACAAAACAAGAGAACTGAGACCAGGAGACAGAACAAAAAGATGTGAAAGGATCTCCAACAAGTTAAATATTTAACATCGCCTTTTCCCAGAGAGAAATAAGATTTTCTTTCTTAGGGGTAGATGTACTGAAGTCAAATTTTGGAAGCAAAAAGTCTCAAACTATAAAATCCCTACTACATCATTGGTAAGTCATACCTATAAAGTAGTAATAATAATGAATTTGTGTTGTATACAGTAAGTTAACATTCTACATGTACCGTTAAATAACATTAAATCATTTTGTAGTGTCCCTGCTCTCCACACAGAGCAGTTCCTTTAGAAAGAAAAATGAATAAATTGCTAACAATCTGAAAAGAAAGCTATTTCACAAAGTAATTGTATGTAGTCTAAAGGAGTCAAAGTTTTGTTTAAGTGGTAAAAAATTTCACTTCATATGTACTTCATGGTAGAAGAAAAGTACACCCTGCATGGGACTGCATGAACTTCAGTTCACAGTACAGATGTTTAGAATTATATATGCACCACAGCTACCCAAAAGCTTAGCAATCCTAGACTGCCTGTTTGCATTCAAAGACTTATTTATGTGTCCTAGATATTTCAAAGTATTCATTATTAAAATAACAAAAATACATTCATGCTCACAATCATCAGTCAATGCCTTTATTAATGGCTCAACACTTAACTATATAATATAAGCTTTTATATGAAACCAAAGTACAGGATTATACAATTTATTGCCATAAGTATGCACTCATTATTTTATAGGGGAAAGGTGAAATAGTGGAAGTCTAGTGCAATATAAATAAAATTATATAATCATACATAAATATATACAGCAGGCATGTAATACTGTATTTGATGTAGGAACAATAATAATTTTAAAGCTGTATCTCTGTCATGAATAAGAGTCTAGCTGGGTTTTTTTTTTTTAACTTCAGTGAAATTATTTCAATGGATATTTGTGTTTGAGTTTCTTATTTGCTAAGCGTCAAACACTCAGCTTTTTTAAAAAGCTGCCCCAACTACTCAAGGCTTCACCTTTATCAAATAACTCATGGTAAGCACTATAAAATACTGCAGATATCATCAATTTCAAATTCCCTCATTTTCCAAATTATAATGCAGAATGCCAGAGATGTTAATGCACTGCCTCAAAGATGAAGGATATTTAAGTGTGGATTTGGGACCAAGTGGGCTTTTTGTAATCCAGAGATCCCTCTGGTCTACTTTGCTGCCTCTCTTAGGTATAAAGTTTTAAACTTGGATGTAAAAGAATATAAAACACCAAATATGCCTGCATCTGAAAGAGTTTCAAGGAAAGAAACACTAAGCTATCATATTCTACATTTTTATGCCTCTCTCTTCTCTGCAATTGCTAACTCCTTACTTCTTCTGATATTTTCTGATGAAGTCTTTACCCCCATTACCTTCAGAGCCTTCCTTTTAAAAATGAAACCAGTAAGAGCTATCCAGGCATCCCTGCAGCTGAAAAACTTTTAAAGTTACAAATAATACATGGATTGCACATAGTAATATTATGACACTGAACTTTCATTAGAAAGTAACTTGTCTGGCAGAGAAGAGGAGCAGAGAGTGGCAGGAAAAGAAGCTGGGTGCTGTTCTTTCTGCACGGTATGTGTAGCTGGGGTCGTCAGGGCCGCAGACTAGCAGCTGGATTTGTACAGAAGAGCAGGTGGTATCCCCATAGCCTGCTTTCTGTTCTTTTTCATTGAAAGAGCAAAGGGCCTAATGTAGATTAATCATAACCCTTGATAGCTCTGCTAAATCTCACTCTCTAGAACTTCTAACAAATGAAGTTTCTTTGATCAGAACTAGTTATCCTTTTCTAGTAGGGTTCCACAAGGGAGGAATCCCATAAATTACAGTACACAACAGACCCAAGTGCCTCTTAACCATGTACCTAGGGAGGAAGAGGAAATTTTGATTTACCAAAATGACATGCAGGATTTCATTATTAACAATACCCAGAGATAAAGAGTAGCCAGTCAAATTACCTAATTTATAAGATTCGTTTTTTTTAAATCATAGAAAACACATTAGGAAAAAATCCTTCTTAGTAGCAGCTAAACTACCACAAAGGAAATAGCTAAACTATTCCCTGTAGTTGTGTTACAATTACCAAGTGTAGGTTAGCTGTCTTTATTCAAAGTGCTTTGCAACTAAAACAGGTGATGTGAACATTTGGCACAAGTAACACTACTCTGCTTGTCTTCACGAAATGTTTTTTGTTGTGTTGACATTTTAATTTAGCACTCAGAGGCCAATTAATATTTGAAACTCTTACGTTCTGTTTGGCCTTGGGCATGTAAAAGGAGTTTCATATTTTACCCTCCACCCTCTGTCTTCTTTGAGAGAATATCATCACAGTTCTTTTGGAAACGGAATCTTTCCAATGCTGTGCAAGTTAACAGTGGCAGAAAAAGAACTACTGTGTAGCCCCCACATTGCCATGTACCTAAAAGGCAGAAGGCAGTCAGGGGGCTCCCGTCATCCTACAGGAGGACATGTCTGGGTAGAGTCATGTGTGCGTAGCTGAGAAACATCACAGAAGTTGCTCATAGCACATCAGGACTCATAACTAGTTTTAGATTGGCATGTAAATTGTTCTGAGAGAAATTCTTATTGCCTCGGAGACCCTGCCATTCTGAGTTATTTGACAGTTTAAGGGAAATCATAATTTAAAAAAGGACCTAAATAATACCCTGTGCAGTGTGGTGTGCAGAAATAAGTACAGCCATTTCATTTAAACTCTGGTGAGCTTTTAATTGCCTGGATTGCACTGTGAGGCGGCCTAACGGCTGATTACTCCCATTATGTCCCCTTGTTCTGTGCCGTTCATCCGCACAGGCGAAGCTTCAGCGGTTAACACAGCAAAGTAACCGCAACTCCGCAACACAGAGGGGTTGGAAAATGATGATGATGATGATGATGATTAATAATAATAATAAAAAAATAATAATAATAAAAGATCCGCAGCATGTCAACAGAGGCTTTTATATTTTTGGACTAACTACACAGAGTGAGTGGAACTCATTTTGTCCCTGTGGGAAGATGCACAGAGGACAGTCTGGGACAAGGAGAAGGAAGCAGGACACATAAAAGACACTCCGGGAGAGATGAGGCGCCTCCAGAAGACACTAAAATGGGAATGCAGGTCCTGCACCTGGGAGCAGTGGCACAGATTAAAAGAATTTGGCCAACACAGCTATCCGATTGCCAAGAGGTACCAAACAAAAGATTTTTCTCTCCTCCTGCCCATCTTCTGCCTCTTACCCCCGCCCCCCGCCCCTCCTGCAGCCAGATTGGAAAACTGGATTGGGCCTAAAAGCTTGTTTCTCTCTGTTCACTGGCCCAAAGCATCCCTACAGGCTGCAGCCCCCTAAGGGACAACAATGCAAATAGATGTCCCCAGATCTCTGGCACTGGAGCTCCTCAACTCTGCTCTGCCCCTTCAACTCCCCCCCCCCCCCCCCCCCCCCTC